>JACXGM010018848.1:0-10506 GCA_016801145.1 Umbra pygmaea | reverse complement strand
ACTTTAGACTGTTTTTCAAGGTCTAAAACGCTGTTCACCTGCCGGTGGACCTCTTGTCCACCAGTGGACCGCTGGTAAAACGATGAGCAAACCACCTGGCGGACCACCAGCTCTGCCTCTGCTGGTCCGCCTGTGTCCCGCCAGCTCTATGCTAGCTGGGCATTGTTTTCAAAACAAAGTGGTGTTGAATACCTACTGCCGAAAACATTTGTGTCAATTGGACACATTTCGCAGCGTCTGCCTTGAAGGGCCTGTTTTTTTTCTCTCACGCAGCTTCTCTGCACCTCCTTTTCATTTCTTCTCCATGATCACACTGAAACTGCATGCAGCAGGCATGCAGACAGTGTTGCCAGATGCCAGTAAGGTTATCCAGCCCAAAACCTTGTCAAAAACCGTAAGAATGCAAAACAAACCACCCAAAATTGTTTTGGCTTGTTTATCATTTAAACACATTGAAATCATTAACAAGCTTTCAAATTACAAATTTTTTGACTTAGTCTATCTGATTTCAGAAACAATATTCAATCAAATGAACGCAAAAGTAGGCTACACTATCCTCAGTCAGACTATTCTACTAATAAACTATAAGCTTATGAGAATCGCTTTGCATAATTGTTGTTTAGAATAAATTGATTAACACAATAACATGAACAATGGTGTATTCATAATATTATTCTGAATAACATGTTTGGTGCAATTTTCACAAAAACTCACAGGTCGATGTGCCTGAGCTAGGTTATTCCCTGTCAGACAGTTAGGAGGGTGAAGTTCGGGAGCATAAAGTTCGCTTTGAACAATTGTTATTAAGAATATTTCGATTAACACAAAAGCTCTAGTATATACTAAATTCAAAATTCCTCAACAAATGTCAGGGCAGATGGAATGTAGCTGATGTCAAGCCATTATGGCAAGACCTGTGTACACGTGCATCAACCCTAAATGAAGGGGTAAGCCCATCCTGTTTCGTAGGTCATCTTTCAGCAGTGTGACTTGAGAAAATGCTTTTTCAACTGGAGCGTTGGATATGGGTAGGGTGAGCAATTTTATAGCACCAAAAGCTAAATCCTGGAAACAGTGGTTTTCTCCAGCATCTTTAAATTATTCCAACTCAAGACAAAATGCGTCAATGGCCAGGTTGGTTTGAAAAACCTGCTGAGGCAACATTAGGCTGTTTGAGGTGCGGGCGGCACTGGCATGCGTGATGTGAGCTGAAGGTATTGGGAGTGTCTGTGGTGAGTTTAGGGGGCATGTCAGCCAGAGCTGTAGTGGGTGTGTGAGTGATTGAGTGAGACTGCTGCCTGCTGAACAGAAGGTCGCAGGACGAAGGATCTGATGTGCTGGTGTTTCGGCTACAAAACCCCGCCGAACTGATCCTAAACCAGACCAATGTTTATCCAGCCACCCAAACCCATTTTGCCCACAAAACAGATTGTCAAACCACCCAATTGGGCGGGAAACTGCCCAATCTGGCAACCCTGCAGGCAGAAATCCCAAAGATGGTGCTGTTTAAAGATATGATTGGCCCAGTCCAGTGTCAATTAAGAAAACAATCATTGCAGGCGCAGTTCTAGCAGGGGGGCAAACACATTCACCTGGTCACACTATGTTATGTCGGCAACACAAACTCTGATTTGTCCTTTCAGAATAATAGTTTAGTAATTTATTACAATAATCATTGTTAATTCATTGCATAGATACTGGGTTCATGTGTTGCTAAAATTAGAAAAATCTATTGTTAGATAAAACAGATTCTGGTGAATGTTTTTAAAATGTAATCATGTTTTCACATGAGACACTGACAATATATTCAATCAATTTTTATCTACAATGTATTTCTTACTGTTTTCAATTAAACGTTGTAATTGAAAACTATGTTAAATGTTTTTTGCAATCATGTTTCTTTACACACAACAACCTTGTTTCTTTACACACAATACAATTGCATTTGGCTACAATTCACTAGCTTTGTAATGACTTCACAATGATTATTGAAATGAATTAAAACGAGCGCTATTATTCTGAAAGGACAAATCAGAGTTTGTGTTGCCATCAGGCGAACATGTTTGAACCGCACCTGAACCAATAGGCCGCTGAGCTACGTGTTTCATGGGCCATGTCTCTCAGAAAAAAAACTAGCCTATATGTGATATTTTAGACTAAAGTGTTTTGAGCCAGCAACTCAGTGTCAATTGAAAAAACAATGGGCCACCGATCTAGGCCTTATCGGCCGGTTCATGGGCCGGACAAAAAAAATAGTAAAAAAATACTATATTATATATATCATATACTATATATATACTATATTACTATATATATACTAATACTGTTGGGCCGGCCCAAAATGTGCATTGGCCCACCGGGAAATTACCCGGTATGCTAGATGGCCAGTCTGCCCTTGGCTACAGTAGTGCTTGTGCAGCTAACTTCACATCTTTTAGTAAAATAACGGTGGAATCACCTTGCTCATTATAGCTTTTTTTACTTGTAATTGACATGTTAAATGCATAGTCCCATATTTTGTACTTGCACACTTGTTGTAATAGGTGTTGTGATTCATGTGAGATCAGTTTTGTACAGCAGTGTTTCACACTAGTACAGAGCAGTGAGCTCCAGCTGGCAGAGAAGGGCCAGAGCAGGCATGGGAGATTGACAGAGAGGAAGAAAATGTATCTGTATCTTGCACAGGATTCATATTTACTGGTAAAAGAGCCAGACTGGGCAGCAACAACTTTGAAAACCAGCTAATAATTTACTTAATACTCAAATTAGATTGTATTGACTCATACTTAATCTCAGAGATTATTTTGGTTTTCTATTCAGCATTACTATAGGCTGCCTAGTCAATCAGGAAAAATGCAGTTTGTGTTTGTACCCTCTTAAATTATAATTCCTTGTTTTTACTATGGCATTAATGCATGAAGACAAAAGTGACTAATACTTTTTACCTTTTTACTTTTACCTTTTTGACCAAGTAATCTTTTTTACTTCAGGTGGTAGTACATTTATTTACTTTTGTGACAATTAACAGTACTTGTACTTGAGTACATATTTCCAGTACTCTACCCAACCCTGGCCATGAATAACACACATTCTTTTACTATCAGAAGTTGATGTCACACCCTCTCAACTAACATTGTAATTCACTCATTGTGCAATATAAATAGTGGTTTAAGGCTGATTGTACCTTAAGGCTAGTGCTACTTTATTAAAATTACAGGGAAAGAAAGTTAGCATGTTTTTTTTGCAAATCATTAACAATAGCAGAAAAGTGCTGGATGGGAGAGGTCTGTGTAAAAGGTTGTCATTGTTAGCAAAACGACAATGGGCAGATTATCCACCTTTTTTTAATTTGTTTTCTGCTAGCTGTCTAGTACCACCTACTGTACATCCCAGATGGAGAAATGTTCTGACTCGAGGGCCACATTGGAATAAAAAAATTCGACAGTGTTCCGCACAATAATGTACTATATACAAATTCTTTATCAAATGCACTTTGCACTCTAGAAAAAGGCAGTTATAAAAGAATGTTAGTCAACAATTATTGTCTATATAGTTTTGATCTAGTATTAGAATTTTAAGTGTGCTCTGTAATGTTTCATTTAAGCTAGCCAAAAAAGTTTTAATGTAAGTATACAGTATTTATCATACCTACATACCATTGATTCGGCTGCAGAGTCGTTCTGCTTTAGGTTGCCTACCTTTGATACTATTTAGTTCATGTAATCCATTATTGTTGTCAGTTCTTTCCTTGGGCTGTTGGAAAACAATCATAATAACAAGGTCATGTGTTAAAAAGCCTCAAATATTACATTTGTACATATCCTAAATACAAAAAATAAATCAATACATTAACATGTAGCTCTTTTGTTGAAAAGACTGTAACACTATGTTCTCAAAAAGGCCCTATCACATTTCCAACTGCTTAGCTATGGATATCTTCTAGTATTTGCAGTGAGGCAAATGACACATGAAATATGCAAACATTTATCACATCGGCAAGTTTTCCACAAGGGAGGAGATTTCTAACAACAAAATGAGATTAATTAAACAAAGTTGTCCATTTCAGCCTGAAAGTCAGGGCGTGACTCAGAACAGAGTCATCATTGACTCTCACTCAACTCCAGATATTTCCTTTTCTCAACAACATGAAAGGATATGTTTCTAGATCTGGAAAGGAGAAAAAAATATTGTAAAGACAAAGAATGATAGAGAAAGAGGAAGCAGAGGGAGGAGTCTAATTGGAGGTGGGTGGAGTGAGAGCGAGAAAACGGGTTTAATAGCAGTCACTGTGAAACCACCTCATTATCCAGTTATAAGAGTTCCCGCTGCTCTACCGCGCAGTTCCGTCTAAAGTTATGGAGCAAGCATAGTAAACTAGTATCAGTCTATAGTAGGCTGGATATTACCTACACGTGTAAGGTGAGTACATTTCTGGTTGTTCTGCATGTATCTTTCTGCATATTTTCCTACTTATCTCTCTCCCCTGTTCTCCCCTTCATTGTTTAAACAGTTTCCTGATGAGGTATTTCCAGCTGTCTCTGGGCATCTGGCCAGATACAATCTGTCCTTCTTTCATTAAAGAAAAGCTTGTGAAACACTGAACTTGAAAATGGATATTTATCTATATTTGCTTGGAATTTAATATTTGCAGCAATGGAAGCAGGGCTTTAGTCTGTTTTGGTTTACTTCTAAAAAAATAAAATGCCACAAACCTTTGATTTCTGGTGTATGTTATACACAAGTTAGAGAAAAGGTTAATTAACCTTTAAATTTAATGTGCGTTTCTGTGCTCGCGCGGGCACTAGTGTGTTTCACTGTGTGCGTGTGTGCGGCACACATGCACACATTCGTATCTAGCCCACAACAGGCAACAGCCCGGATGCTTTCCAGGAAGGAAATGTCATCAGACAGCAGTGGTCTGAAAGAGAGAATGGAATAGAACCCTTTTAGAAAGGAAGCTGGAAAAGACTATTCAAAACCTGTAGAATGTGTGGAATGCAGCCAGCTCCTCTCAGGCCACTACATGTGAGAGTGAGTTGAGATAATATCACCTCACATAGCTGCAGGGCACACTGAAGATTAGATATTTTAGTCCTAATGTACATTATCAAAGAATGGCTGAAACTGACACAGAGGCAAGCTTTCAGACATGCACAGAAAACCTGATTCTGGGATAAATTAGCTGGCCAAACTAGTTGGACACGCTTGGTGGAAGAACAGTTAATATTAACATTTACTTGCTTATAATGACGAATGGTTTTACCTGCATTTGGTCAAGCCCCCCTGTGGGATGTTTCATGTCTGTAATCCTGTTTTCTTCTGAGCTCAACATGTCTGGTCGGGACATGGCACTAGTTTCATTTAAGTTTCAATACTTTTTTTTGAAGAAAGGACAAAGGTGTCCTGAAATGTGCCTGGAGGGCACTGCTGCCTCACAAGCTGATGTTAAAGCAACTTCGCACCTTTTAAAGAAACTCCACATTTTCGTTTTCATCAGCCAATGAATGTCTCCGGGGCTGTCTAGGCCATGTTCCTTCTGCATTTGCGCTGCCTCTAATTCTTTGTGAATGGTTCTTTTTTACAGGCTGTGTGCATGATTGCTTTCTATGTGTTTTTAAGTGGTGGTGAATATTCAACTCAAGTCATTTTAACCCTTTTAATGATCTCACGTTATCAGACATGGTGATGGGTAACGACATGTCTACATTACTACAGAAATGTCTAAAACAGATAAATATGGTAAAGGTATTGCAGTTGTCATTTCTCGTATTGATTCTTCATTTGTCCTTTCATCTCCATGACTCAATAGCTACAATGTCGACTATGAGACTGCACAAGCAGGCGCACATTGGCATAGTGCTAACCGTGATTTGGGTTAGATAAGTCATATTGTCTCTAGCCTACCACATCCCTCTACAGCAACTCGGCGTGCCTGTAAACATTTCAATTGTGGAAAGGGGGTCTGCGTGGCATGGTGGGCTAAGTCGCTGCATTGCAGGACAGTCTACGTCATGATGGTCATGGGTTCGAGCATGACCATGGATTCTCTTACTTTCCCCGGGCCCCCTGCACAAGGCCACGCAAATTGGCATTTCTCTGCCCAGGATTTGGGTTAGATAAGTCAGATTATCTATCCTGCCATGTCACTCTCGAGCAACTCCTTGTGTTCAGATCGGGTGCCTGTAAATTCAATCGCAGGAGTATAGTCGGTGAACGTAATCATCCCGTGCATGGTCTGACAAAAGGCTTCCGTGTTGGATGAGTAGTGCGAAAACAATCAGCAGCTCGGCGAAATTAACCATATGCGCGCACCCCTCGCCATCCCACAGATCTGTCCAAGGAGTTTCGGAGCTGCCAATAAGGCAGGGTTAGTGGGAATTGGGTAAGGAAGAAAATAGGGGGGGAAAAGGTTAGGTAAGGGTTAAGTTTAGGGTTTTGGTTATGGTTCTTTTTATTGGACTGTGTCTACAAGTTTTATATATCCTGGAGGACTAAAGAACAATAAGCAGAGTTTATTTAACCTGGATTGAGTTACTTAAACATCAGCCTGTGAAGCAGCAGTGCCTCCCAGGAACGATACAATGCACCTTTGTCCTGTGTGCTTTCTTTTCACTGCTACCCGGAAAGCAGTGGTGATGGTTGAGCTAGCAGGGTTTATGGGTTTTATTGTTCCCATTGCTCTCTTTAGCGGGAAAGACCTGAGGTGTACACTGCAAAGCAGGATCAATGAGTTAGCCATTCACTCTAGCCTTCAACAGTGAGGCGGCTAGGTTTCATCTTTATAAAACCCTGTGAGACCTAGGGAGGTCTAGCTATCTACGTGTTCAGTATGGGTATGAATCTGGCCACTGCTTTCTCATCTAACTTTAATCACTGTCCCTATCACAAGAGCAAGCATAAATATTTCCTAAAATATGTAAAAAATACATTTTTACAAATACATTCAGATTTACAATATGTTTTTGTAAATCTGTAAACGTACAAATTCACTGCTGAATAAGCTTTAGATAAACCTAATTGTATGTGGCATTTAGGAAGTAGAAAGAGATCTCTGAATATCTCGACATCTTCTCTTCTTATATCCTTCCCTTAAATCATTAGGGGTGAAACTGCAAAAACGGATCCTAATCCAGCATCCCTCCTACCTGGCAGATCACTGTGCCTTGTGGGTGTCAGCCATGAAGTCTTTACTGATATTAAGATTTGAGTAGGACTTCCCCAAGAGATACTGTAAATGTTTCCTTTAAGGGAAAATCCCTTCCATTTACGAGTAGAAAAGACCATGCTAATAATAAGCTGGAATTTTACATTTTAGTAATTTAGCGGACGCTTATTCAGATCGACTTACAGTGAATACAGGGATATCCCCTGAAGCAACATTGGGTAAAGGGCCTTGCTCAAGGACACAATGGCATTTGGCACAGTCGGGAAACAATTCAGAAAGTCTGACTCCCTAACCACTGTGCTATCGGACACCCGTCTGACATGGTGACTGACAATTGTTTCCTTTTTGAATCAGTCACAAGTTTGCAGGCCCCAAAAACAAATCTCGTCTAGGGCCCACAAAATGCTAGGACTGGACCTTTGATTTTTTTTACCAAAGTATTTTTGCTGATGAACCATAATAACCAGTGGTGTATTCCTCAGTACTGCCTTGTGACAAATGCTACTTAGGTAGACAAAGTGTTCTATGTTGTCAAGTGGTTCATAGTTAATGTTAGTACATTACTGCTGGATTTGATGTTTGAATGCAGTAGGCCAGTGGTTCCCAAACCTCTCCTCGGGGACCCCCAGACAGGCCATGTATTTTATTTAACCCTGAAAAGGCACACCTGATTCAATTAGTCAAAGGTGTAATGTGTAGTTTACTAATTTAATCAGTTGTGTCATTTCAGGGTGAAAATAAAAACCTGGCCTGCCTGGGGGTCCCCGAGGAGAGGTTTGGGAACTACTGCAGTAGGCCACTAGAGCACATTTAATTTTATGTATGTTAGAGCAAAGTCCCTGACGCTTGCATGCTTCTGAAAATTTTTTAAGGGGACCTGCTTTGGAGAGTGAAATATGGCAAAGTCATCACCACCATGTTGGAGGCAGGCTCCAAATTGAACCACCACACGCTCTGTAGAAAGACCACACTGCAGGATTCTGTACAGTGCAGTGCTCTTCTCACTTTTCGTGACTTAAATATATATTTACTCCCACTCGATTGGACATTGTTTGTAACAAAAAGCGAGTAAAATGTTTGCATTGTTCATGGAGCCTTGTAATACATACAGCTCTGGAAAACATTGAGAGCCCTGTTAAATCATCAGTATCCCTGGTTTTAATATTGATAGGTATGTTTTTTGTAAAATTAACACTTTAGTTTTATTCCATAAACTACTGACAACATTTCTCCCAAATGCCCCCCCTCAAATATTTTCATTCAGAGCATCTATTAGCAGAAAAATAACTGGCCAAAATAACAAAAAAGATGCAGTTGTCAGACCTCGAATAATACAAAGAAAATACTGGTTCAAAGTTCATTCATACACTTTTAAACAACACAGTACTAATGTGTTAACTTAGAAACAGTTCAGAAATCAATAATTTGTAGAATAATGATAATAGCATAATAATAATTTGATTTCATGCATCTTGTCATGCTCTCCACCAGTCTTTCACATTGATGTTGGGTGACTTAATTCCACTCCTGCTGAAAATATTCAATCAGCTCAGCTTTGTTTGATGGCTTGTGACCATGCATCTTCCTCTTGATCACATTCCAGAGGTTTCAATGGGGTTGATTTAAGAAAGATTTGACGTGGTCACTTAATTTTTTCTAGAGATGTATAGATTTAAATCACAAAATAATCTGGGGCACTGAACACTGAGATTTCTTTAAGATAGTTTTAATCTGGACGGCATCCATTATCTGTGTTTTTCAGGTGGCAGGATTGTTTTGGGTCATAATTAACATGTTCTGACCACCTGCCAACCAGAGTCTTTGGAACAATGGGTGACTGAGGTGGGAGAAACTCAGCAGGTGCCAGCCATTCAGGGTTTGAGGAAGGACATGTAGCAGTGGGTCAGGATTGACTGGGAGATGTTTTGCTGTACATCTGCTTGTGTGCCTTGTTGTATTTAGATCCAGGTCAAATCTACCAGGGTACTACACGATTGACCTCAACACAGTATATATAGACACATTTGCATCAGAAATGTGCATATCCATTTTTACAGTTTGTGTCCTGTTTGGCTGAATGGTTTATATTGTAGTTCTGGAATGCTGGAATGAAATGGAGCGATATCAACAAACAGTAACTTTGCACACATCTTTGGTATGTTGGAGGATACAATACAACCCCTGTTGATAGCTTAGCTCAACATTTCTCAAACCCTGTCAGAGGAAAGCCTGCTGGTCTGTGTTATATACATCATAGTAAGGTCTTTCTTTCACTCAACTGCAATTAGACAAGAAACCGGGAATATCAGCTATTTATCAGTTGGTACACACATAGTGCTTTGAATTTCAGTCCTACATATTTGGCTCTAATGTTTGAACAGTATTAATTATTTGTTAAAGGTATTAAAGGTCTGTCTCCCAGGAACATGAGATTATAATTCTCAAATGTCTCTGTAGGACATGTGAAGTTAAAGGGACCGTGGCAGAATTGCAATTCAAATCAATGCATGCCTTTTTTTACTATCGTTTTATAACTTGTTTTTCATAACTTTTAATTTAGCCTAGAATTCTGATGCATTGCAGTTACTAAAAATCACCAGATTCTTTCAGGTTTCTATTTGGTTTGCTTACAATTACATATTTTGGAAATAGGCTAATTGCAAATATTTTTTATCACATAATTGAAATAGTTCAATTGTTCCAAAATGGAGATTGCAATTAATGGATAATCTTTTGTCACTATGTTACTCTATATCAGTATAATTTCAGTTGGCAAGAAAATGCCCCTTATAATTTGCTTTCCTAGAGTGAAATACTTTCTGGGGCAAACACTACTGGTGAACATAAGCTACCCAAAGTGTTCCAGACCTTCCAGGACTAAAGTGTGCCTGACTTGCAGTCCCACATAAGAGACTGGAGAAGAATTTTGAATGCCCAAACATGCCTAGACTATAATTCCTATTACACATTCACATGGCAGAAATGTATTTATAGACTAATAAATAAATTTATACACAAATTGTTACACTAATACACAAATAGAATACAGAACACATTATAGTGCCTCTCCCACAAACAAACACCAATTACTTTAAATAAAATGCAGCAAATGTAATTTTGTCTTTAAGTACACGAATAATGTTTTGTTATTAAGGTCAGTGAAACATTGACTAAGGTGATGAGTGAAGCGCAAACATCAAGCAAACAAATCACAGCAAAGTGTGTCTGTGTGTGTCTGTGCGTGTGTGTGTGCGTGCGTGCGTGCGTGCGTGCGTCTGTCTGTCTGTCTGTCTGTCTGTCTGTCTGTCTGTCTGTCTGTCTGTCTGTCTGTCTGTCTGTCT
>JACXGM010018847.1:0-17494 GCA_016801145.1 Umbra pygmaea | reverse complement strand
ATTTATAGGGTTTTAATAGGGTTAAAGATACTTACTGATTGACAGTATTCACTAGTGGAACAATATTCAATTTCAGTCATTGCCACAACTTCATACAGAAATTTGTATTCATTTTCAAGATACTCTTTTTTTATTAATAGGCTACAGGTTTTTCACTTATTTTTTGTAATATTGATATATTAATAGATTATATATAACTGAGATATTATTTACATATCTCTCAAAGGAAAAAATAAATACCCTGGTAGAAGGAATCGCTGATTCATTCATAAGCCCTGATTTATAAACCTGAACTATACTTTGAAAACTACAAAAAATACAAAAACTGCATTTTAGGACTAGTAAACATTATGAGCTAGCCTACTGGATCCAGGGGTTGAAAATATCCACATAAATAATACAAAATATAGACAATATTAGAATAGCAAAATCGACATGTCAACAAAGGTATAGTATGGACAAAATAATAATGTGTATTTTTGGAAATTGGTTATATTCTCTGTGTATTGTTCCTGTGTTCTGTAAAATATAAATGTACAACAAATTGTAAAAAAATATGTAAAATTCAGCATGCATGACAAATGAATGGAACATTAAGCAATTATTTAGCAAGATTTAGCAGTTTCTAGACCTGTTTAGAAATGACAAATGACCCTTCCTTAGGCCTCCTCTCACTTTCAGCTTAAATGAACTAAAATGTTTCCCATCACAGAAAATGTATTAATTAAACAAATTGTCAACTTGTGTCATTCCACCTCCATACATCCACACAATATTTCATGACCCTCATCACTTGGTTAGCTCTTGGATGGGAAAGTGTGCAGTCCAGTGATTTTTTTGCATCCAGGAGAAGCACAAAAGCAATTCCACTGATCAATAATAATGAAAATGATATAAAAGTGGAAAAAATCTAACTAATTTCTGACATTTTACATTTAGCGCAGTGGTTCCCAAGCAGGGGTACTTGGCCTTTCCACTGGGGGTTCCTCATGAAAATATAGGCTTATTAGTCAAATTAACACAGTACTTCAGAAGCAGTTTAGGCAAAGCAGAAGTCAGAAACACATGTTTAGCTAATTCTGTTATCCTGAGCAACTTACAGTACATTAGGTAGCACATACATTTTGGCCACTGGCCCTCAGTTATAATCAAACCAAAAACCATGGTGTTGCAAGTAGTGTGTGTTAAAAAGTAAGCTACAGCACCTGGAATGAGTAGGGGATTAGAAATGTTCTCTTGGGAATAGAGCATATTTACAAGGTGTTCTACGACGTAACACAAGTTAATGGAAGAGTTGGTGTGTTAGGCACAAAAAAAGAGCTAGATTTATGCTAAAAGACAATTTTACAACAAACTGTCAAAATGAAGAACAGAATTGATGTGTTTCATTATAACTATGTTTAAAACTTCTGGTTTTCTCTAAAATAAAAAAGATTTTACTGATATTTACACTTTAAGGATTTTTTGGGCCCTGGTCAGCCATTTGGACTGTAATTGTTTGGAGCCTGGGTCAGAAATCTGAGCAATAACACAACATTTACAAGCTGGTAGGCTAGTTCTAGTATATAATCCACTGACGGATTGAAAACATCTTATATCCCATCCGTGGCACTAAGACATTACTTCAATGTTGATCCTGTAGTGTGGTGTGTAGACTGTAGCAGGCGCCAAAGCTCTGTTTACTTTAGCATTTCTCCTTTATGGGTCAAGATCAGCAGTTTGTCTGTCTCATGGCAGAAAACAGATGTTTTCTCTGTACAAACAAAAACGTAATACTAGAAGGACCCACACTGAGATATATTTATAGACAAGACTGCCACACAATCAAGAAGCATTTGTCCTCAAGTGGTGGAAATATGGTTTCAGCAATATTCGGTGGCACCCAGTAAAAGTAATGATTGATTATAGCCAGAGAGAACACTTTGTACTAATTTCATCATTGCTGAAAAATGACAGCAGCACTTCTGTAACAAACACACACTCACTGTTGTTCCCTGTTCCCACCCCTGTCTTCTCTTTTTGTGAAATTGTCAGAGAAAATTTATGCAATTAACTTGGCCCAAGGCAAAAAGCAGGGTTTCAAGTTTGTCACATTGCAATGCTGTTATCCACGGCTGATGAAGGAAAAAAAATCCAGTTTCTACAATTGTTTTCTCCCCCCAACCACACAACATATTCCACTGCTGTGGATGTCTTGAGGAGCTGGCAAGGCTGCTGTCATTGCATCCGTTCCCATTTGAGCTGAAAAGGAGATGGCCGTGTACGTCAGCCTCCTGAAATCGCTGTTAATGTGTCTTAATGACTAAGGCAGCCCGCCGCTCACATTCTGCATTAATGTTTCCATACATAAATTAATATTCCCCTAGAACACGCTTCGCGTCTCTTCCTGGAAATAAACAAGAGTGCGAACGGTAATCATTGGCGCAGTGAAAAGCACATGCCTCATCTGCGTAATGATGCCTCATCACCAAACACATGCTTGACACACAGCCCTGCTCTGTGTTGCCTACTGGTTCACCCAATAACAAACAGTTGTGCGCCAGTATGCCAGGGCTATTCTTTGCCTTATACTGTATAGCTATTGCCTTTCTCACATATCGGTTTGTCTGCATTTCATGAATGCGTATTCAGAGATGCCAAATCATAAATCAGGATTTCGGTCATTGAGGATAGATGATTTTAAAAATGCAAGTTAGCTTAATTTCAAAAAATCTACAGTCCTTGTTTTCTTACTAAAACAATGAAATTGAGTTATATGTTGTTTAGTCCTCTAGAAATGAGTGATGTGGCTCTGCGTCATAGCTACGAGTGCTAAGTGTACAAGTGGACAGAGTCAGACATTAGATTGGTTTTATGGGTCTCGGAGAGAGGGATCTTGCTCTCCTAGTGCCCTAAGACATGACGGAGTGACCCCATTACCTGTGTTTATGACTGGGAAATACAATCCTAAAGAGTCCATTAGCCTGGGAAAAGTCTATTCTAGCAGCCCAGTTTTTAACTCCTTCAGGGAGATGATGTAGGGAACCACAGCCATGACGTGGCCCTTAAATGAACCTTTGAACTCTTCACTCTGGTAGAATAGACACCTTTATGTTGTTTTTGCATAACCGTGTGGGGTCAGCTGGTAGGTTGTAACTAGCTTCTTTACACATATAGTGATACATTTTTATACAGCTTTTCTTCCTAAAAATGAAGCCTTCACCACATTGGCAACCTTATGCCTAACTTTAAAGATGCAACACATGGCATCATATTGGATGGATTTAAGTATACAGTGTTACACAGGGATCAATATTGGGACCTGTTCATTTTGCAATATTATTTTGCTCAGCTAAAATTTCCAGTCTTTAATAGTCCACAAAAGCAACCACTTTTTCTTATTTTGTTGCCTTAGCAATTTTTTTAACTGCCACTCGAACCTGTGAAACCTGAAGCTCAGTCTTCTTTTCACAGTTGAAACTGAGACTTGCTTACTTCCACCAGTGTTAAGCTATGCTTGAAGATGTTGTCCTGTGAGCCGCCTATCACACAAGCTAACTTACAGGAGTCTTAAACTGACCCCTCCACCCTCCACTCCACCCTCGATTTGCTCGTTCTCGCACATCTCTGCAATTTGCACAAGTCTCCCAAAGCTGAGAGAGTGTAGGGGCTAATTAGACCCTATGATACTTACTTCCAACAAGTGTGCATAGTGCAATGGGTTCCTTTTTAGGGCTACAATTTTGCACAAAAAAAGTATAGGTGTGCCTCGTGGTATGACATGTTTGTTTGACACATAAACAAAATGAAATGTGTCTAAAATAAAATGTTAAATGGTTAATTATGGTAAGTTCATCTTTACAGATAGGAAGGATATGAACATTAGAAATACATTATTGTTTAATAATTTAACGGTGGGACATGAATTGCATCATTTCAGTCAGGAGTATGTCCCGAAGTTGATGCGTTTACTAAACCCCTAGCCACCCTGGGGAAATTCACCCTCTGAGTTTCGTCATCAACCCGTGACCACAGAGGTCACTCCGAGTGAGGGGGTAGGGCGTAGTGGTAGGTTTGGGATTCATTGACAGAAACCTGTGTTCTGATTTTGTTGTAGCCTTGGGTCTGCCAGGTCTTTTCCTGTCAGAGTTTCATCCAGTTTCCAAAAAGCCTTTTCATGGTGTAGGAAAATGTCCTCACTGACACATTGGCTTTGTTTGCATTTTCTCATAAAACAGAACTACATTTTTCAGGGTTATAATGGTCTGTCTGTCCTTATTATTGACCGTTTTCTAAATCATTATGATAGCAATATACTACTTCCTGCATTACAATGTCAAAATAATGCTTTAGAAGGTACAGTATAATAACATAGTCTGTTCTAACACAGCTTTTAAACAGACAGAGAAATTCTGAGTAATCAACAAATGTTGGGACACCTGTAGAATATGTTAGCATCAACGTTTAAGGAATATTTTAGTTTTATTATTGCAGAACAGTTGTTAACCTATTACTTGTTCCTTGAAAAATGCCTTTGTTCATACCTCTGAAATGTACATTATATTTCAGTTTTCAATAACCTAAACTACTTTTTAACCACTGGCAGTTTACTCAATGTACCATTTGAGGTTATTCACTGTACTGCTTAAACGACACTGGAAAACTGGAAAAATGTAGTGTGTGTATATGCACAGTATATTATGTATACTATATTATGTACTTCATGCATATTCACTGTACTTTGCAAAGTAAAGACACTTTGCTGTGACACTCCTATTTAACTCGCATGCTGTCCATTTCTTCTGATCTCCTTGAGATGGTTCTACTACTTCATTGGAGTCCTACTGTGTTTAATTACTCTGATTGGACTTGAATAGGAAAGGCACACACCTGTCTATATAAGACCTTACAGCTCACAGTGCATGTCAGAGCAAATGAGAATCATGAGGTCGAAGGAACTACCCGAGGAACTCAGAGACATAATTGTGGCAAGACACAGATGTGGCCAAGGTTACAAAATAATTTCTGCAGCACTCAAGGTTCCTAAGAGCAGAGTGGCCTCCATAATCCTTAAATGAAAAAAGTGTGGGACAACCAGAACTTTGGTGTTAATTCTAAGCGGTTTGTGTGGAGAAAACCAGGCACTGCTGATCACCTGCCCAATACAATCCCAACAGTGAAACATGGTGGTGGCAGCATCATGTTATGGGGCTGTTTTTCAGCTGCAGGGACAGGATGACTGGTTGCAATTGAAGGAAAGATGAATGCGGCCAAGTACAGAGATATCCTGGAAGAAAACCTCATCCAGAGTGCTCAGGACCTCAGACTAAGTCGAAGGTTCACCTTCCAACAAGACAATGACCCTAAGCACACAGCTAAAATAACAAAGGAGTGGCTTCGGAACAACTCTGTTACCATTCTTGACTGGCCCAGCCAGAGCCCTGACCTAAACCCAATTGAGCATCTTTGGAGAGATCTGAAAATTGCTGTCCACCAACGTTCATCATCCAACCTGACGGAACTGGAGAGGATTTGCAAGGAAGAATGGCAGAGGATCCCCAAATCCAGGTGTGAAAGGCTTGTTGCATCATTCCCCAGAAGACTCATGGCTGTACTAGCTGAAAAGGGTGCTTCTACTAAATACTGAGCAAAGGGTCTGAATACTTATGACCATGTGATATTTCAGTTTTTCTTTTTTAATAAATTTGCAAATATTTCTACATTTCAGTTTTTTTCTGTGAAGATGGGGTGCTGAGTGTACATTAATGAGAAATAAAATGAACTTTTTTGATTTTATCAAATGGCTGCAATGACACAAAGAGTGAAACATTTAAAGGGGTCTGAATACTTTCCGTTCCCACTGTATATATATATATATATATATATATATATATATATATAAATAATATATATAAATATAAATATTCGCTTTTACAGCTTTTGTTTGCTGCTCTCACATGGCATGACATTTTACACTGTACCCCTTTAAAAAAATGTATTTTGCTAAATTTAAATAACCAGGATTTTGTAAAGTAATGGCTGTAAAGTGAGCAACATGCACACGTTTACTATAACTATCTAGTAACTGCACAATAACTGTCTAGTAAATGAAATGTGTTTTAATGCCTTTTGAAAAATCTATAGGAATGGTACAAAGTACCCAAATTATAATATCCCTATTCCTGAAAATCAAACTCACATAAACCTGTATTGGTTGCCTTCAGAGTCCTTATTTTCCCTTAAAAATGAGTGGACATTAAAAGGAAGTTTATCAAAATGGGTTAAAATAATTTAAAATAATCATCCAGAAAATATGTTATTTCCTACTGATCTTAGCCTTATTTTGCCTTTCAAACGTTTCTTTTTTATATTTTTGTTATTGAACATATAAACAAACATACAATGAACTTCAGAAAATACACATTCTGTTTTTTTCTTGTATCTTTTTTCTTTTCATTTATTCTCATTCATCCCACTTCTTTCCAAACATTATAAACCTTTCTGATGCATTTAAAACATTAACTCTTCAGATTTACAGTACATCTATAAACCTGTTTGACTCAGCCTCACATTTGTCACAGCCTCAATTAAAAAGAAAAGTTCAACATGAGGAGTTAAATATATTTTTTACATGAAGGGATCACAAAATGTATTTACAAAAATAAATACAAAAAATGGTTACAGACCTAAACAGTTTCAGGAAGCTTGCATTAGTACCTCAGAACACTGGCAGTTCAAATGGCCGATGCGGTTGGAGTTTATCCTGTTAAGAATCGTACATAATTATACTATAGAATGATGTACTCTATATTGGCTGCCTCAAACTAATTATAGGACTTACATTTACTTAGCATTATAATTCAAGGTGTTGTACGACATCCATTATTCTCTCCTATTGCTGTCTGTAAGGCCAGTGGTCATCGCCGGAAATGAATAGGCTGAACTGGACAAGGAGGAAGATCCCAGGAGGAAATTCAGAGTTTGGCTGGTGTGACATTAACTGCTTACCCAAAGGTGTTGTTGTTGGTGGTGATGGTGGGGGGGCTGTTCAGACTTGGCTACTGATATCAATGATTTAAGGAATCTAATAATGGTGTGTGAGAGCGTGCACTTCTGTCCAGCGTTTTCCTGAGCGTCGAGTAATGAAATATATATTTGATATGTTTAATCCCTGTGCAGCACCACCCATCAGAAACCACAGGTTAGGGTCAAGGTCACGGCGTTAATGTTTCAAGGCGAGTGACAAGTTTGAAAGAATGATACAATTATACATTACGGCTGAATATGATTGTGTTTCGCATGTCCACAACCCAGGAACCATTTCTCTGCGTGTGGTGAGTAGGCGGTGTGAAATCTGTGTGGGCGGAAACTTGTAAAGAAAGGCTTCAGTGAAGACGATGACTGCAGGTGACTGTGGACTGACAGATCTACTTGCTAATCACTTTAAATCATAAACATTGACTGACTGTTACTTGTAGACCAGTCAGTAAAAATTTAACCATGATACATTGTGATTCTGATTCTGACAGGACAGAGAATTCTTAACTCTCTCACACAACAGACTGCAGTTTAGTATGTCAGAAGTGTACGTGACACCGTGTGTATATACAGTACACTCATTCATGTAGTACATCAGAGCGTCTGCGAGGACAAGAAGGTTGGGCAGTACCTGCCCCGGGCTACACATCTAAGGATGTGACATGAGAGCGTGCTCACCCTTGGATGTGGAACGGTGTGTGTCAGCCTTACTGACATCATGCTGATGTGACTTGCATCATCTTTTCAGTTAATACCTCCCTCAATCGGTCTCTCATGGACTTTTCCTTTTTCAGGAAATAAATTATTTCCATATTTTTTCCTGTATGGATAAGGACTAACCAGAATGTCTTAATTAAAGCAGTGCATGGTCCATCATTTTAAGAACAATAATGGACCATTGGTGTCATGTTAATGTGCAGTTTTAGATGGCGGTTGCGATACCTCAATAATCCTACAGATGGTGCTGTTAACCACAAGTGAAACAGTTTACTGTTGGCAGAACCTGCTTCTTGTACTTAATGGTTGAAGCCCTCCTCCATTTAGAATTGTTATTGTACAGATTCTTGTTTGTTCCTGATACAGGCAGTGAAATTGTCTCATGCCGATATGGTTTTCTTTACCCAGTTAAAAAGTTTATGAAACTGCTGCACATTGCGTGGCAAATCGAATTAAAGAATCGTCTCACGCTAGGTTTACTCATGACCGTTTGAACTGGGAATCCAGATTGACATGTTCTCACTGTACAAGTGGTATGAATAAAGCAGGCATGATACATGTTTTTGTTTCTCGTTCATCAAGCACTTTTACCAGCCGCCCTCCCTCCCGCCTACACACGCAGACAGAAACCGGGCAAATACATTCTCCCCCTCTATTGCACTGATCAAACCAGGAAAAAAAACAACACGGATTATTGTTCTTTTTCAAATGAAAGCACTGTAAATCACTTTATTACATGTGTAACTTTATTTGACATGATTTTTGTTGACTTCCGTGAAGTTTCCACATGATAGATTTTCAGATTTGATAAAAATCACAGGGGAAGCTTCTACCCAAAAGGAGAGGGACTCTGTTCTTCATTTGTGAGGCCTTTTGTGTTTTTCTCAACTATCTGCCTTTATCAGTCATCTTTATTTCTACCCTGTGAAACATTAGTGTTAGCTGAGCCTAATTTGGCATCCGTATTCCAGTGTAAACAGTGGCATAGTTGGCAGGCAGGTGACACTTAAGGGACTTTAATCAGCGATCATATGGTAAGAGAAGGCCTCAATGTTCTGTGCAAGAAAAACTGTCTTCTGGGAGATAAAATAAAATGAATAAAAAAACATCAGATGTAGCACTTGAAAGCAACAGGGGAAAAAAAACATTTGACATCCTGCATCTGAGCTGTCAATATAAAAAAAGGTTTACCCTTGATGTTGAGGTGCAGATTATAAATGGTTAAAGTCTTGTCACTTGCTCCAATCCAGCCTGGGCTGCTCAGTGTCAATCAACTGGTGCCATGTCCCTCAACCTCCAGTTAAATTCCACTTTGGTGTGGCAGCAGTTCATAAACTGAAGAACTCTATCAAAATAAAAGTCTATCTCTAAAGGAGGGAAAAAACATTTTAATGTTTTATTGAGCGAAGTGGACAACCTTTCAGATTGCAGCCCATCTGTACAACCAAAAGCAGGGTCATTGAAAAGGCTGTATATCCTGGTAACGAGGGTGGCTTTCTTGTCCCCGCCTGTGCACCAACACTGTGATAAAGACACACTACTGCGACCTATCAAAACACAAACGCCACATACTGTAGCACTGACCATTAGGGATGGTTGATACTATTTATTTCTGTTCAATGGAATAGCAATTAATACTAAGGCTAATCCCCAATATCAATACTGATACTGATACCTTTAAAAGTCATATTACTTACATGAAAAGAGTGTCTCTTTGCTGACCTTTGAGTGGTGGCGGGGGGTGTTGGATGTTGTATTCTGCCTAGTGATGTGTTCATGTGACTTTCTCTGCTTGCCTCGGGTATTATTATAGGTCTCACTTTTCAGCATCTAATATAACCTCTGTTTCATTACAAATCTAAATTCATATGACTATTTGCACCCTGTATCTTTATTTTCATGTCAGTATTGATTCCGAAAAAAAATCTACTAGTTCAGAAGTATTGATATTTTGGAATTGATCCACCGATCCCTACTGGCCATAACCTAGCAGAGACGTCTGGGAAAATCATTCTAGTCACCATATCCAACAATCTACAAAAGTGAGTGAACATTTAGATTGATTGATTCTGTTGTCTTGTGAGAATTCCAAACAGTTAATGAATCAATGAATCAATGAATTGTCACGTGGGATGTACAAACGCCCAGCCTAAAATCCCAAGGTGCAGACACTTTAAATGTGGAAGCACATTGGCTTCCAGAAAAGCAAGATCCTAGAAATAACCCTACTGAGGAGCTGGGCTTTAAGGGGTGGCATTCTGGCTGTGCTGGATGGAGAATTAAAGAGTACTAGGCTATTCAGGCGAACCTGCTAGTCCCTATTATTGATGCAGCGCCCCCTCTTGGGCCAACTAAGGTATTGCCTGTGACTAGCAAATTGTGGGTCATTAGTTGAGCTCTAACCTCAGGTCAATCATTGTCATTTTGGAATTGCCCGACATCTAGGGCATAACGCATGATTCAACCAAGTTACAAAGCAAACTTAACAGTGGTGTTTGAAACCATATAAAAGTCAGCAACCAATCCAGCTCGCACTTATAGACAGATACGTAGCTCTTATTTTCATTTTGGGGGCTAATTTCAAGGTCAGAAATAAGTAGGGAGCTTGATAGAAGGTTAACGGTATTCACACACAGCATCTCTATCTTCTCTGTAACTTTGCCAGCAAACAAGAAGTGCATTTTTATTCACTCAGCTCTGGGCACTGTGGTGGTTACCTTAGGCTGTTGTGTGGATAAGAGGTGTTTGCATATTCATAAGAGCATAGAGAGGAAAGATAAGCTGGGCCGATCCCCTCACATGAATTGAGAGTGATGGAGAGGGAGTGAGGTAGGGAGGAGGCGGGGTGGAGGGGGAACGATAACCCAAGCTTGCCTTTATGCATTAATTGCGAGAATTACAGGGAGGGATGGATAGAGGAAAGACCCAAAGCACCGTGCCTCAGAAATGTCACATATGCCAATAAATCATTTGGACTTTGATTGACTGAACCTCAGCCTTGAAAGCTTGAGAAGTTTCTAGGAGAACTTAGATGAACTTTAGAGTTTGTCTCTTCCTCGAAGTTCCCACTAACTCGCCGCTAACTCTCCGCTTGTCGTTCGGGAGACAGAATTGATAAAACACTTGGTGGGCTATGACTGTGCAGCATAAACTTTTTATTAAAAATGATTGATGTGGGCTATGATAGGAACTGAAGAACGTTGACGCGGCATGTAAAAATTTCAATCTTGACGTGTTGTGAGATTTTATTTCATATCAATGGAGATTTGACAGATCAATGCAACTTGTTTTTTTCTTACCAAGAATGTTAGCGACTGTTTTATCAACAACAAGGCCTTTGTTTTTTTCAGCAGGGCGACTCAAGATGTGAATTTATTACTCCAGTCATTCATTTCCTTCTATACTTTTTAGATGCCATCAAACTCATCTTTTTCTTTCTCTTACACGCAGACACACACACCCGCGTACACACGCACGCACGCACACACACACACACACAGGTCAGTGTGTAACACGATGCCAGATTTGCCCAACCAAAGCCCTGGTCCTAGGCCTCGATATTGACATCCAATTTGTTTCTCCATTTTTGGTCCTCTCGCTCACCCTATCGGCTGATCAGTGAAGATTGATGTCTCTGTTTGTGTCCCTGGGTTTGGCTTTATCACAGCCTTATGAGCTGGCTGCATGGGCGATAGTGGACGCCTTTTTGAGTTATGTCCCTGGGTGCGAGGTGCAATGGGATTTCACCAACCCTTAACATCTACAATAAGAAATGTTTGTACAAATTAAAATGAGAATGTAATTCGATGAGGTATAGTGTATGTTACGGTTGTTCATCACAGCGGAGAGAGCCTGATGTTAGTATGGTATTGCTAGGAGAGCTGTTATTTTGACCTGTTTTTCTCTAGGTGGTCATGGTCTCCATTTCAGTGCCAGTATTCAATGTCTGCCTGGCCCAAATAGTATGTCCTCTGCTCCCTTTAATTGTGTTTGTTTGAGTATGAGAGTGAGAGGATTTGAAGATGCACAACAGAGTAGGTGGGTGAACTGAATGTCTGTTTCATGTGCGTTTTTCATTGTGTGTCTGTGTGTGTCTGTGTGTGTGTGTGTAAACGTGAATCTCTGAGATGCCATTGTTTTGCCCCTGGAGGTTTCATTAAGGCCTTGTGTCCAGAGGTAAAAAGTCATTCATCTCTCCTGTTGTGATGTGGCAGCCTTGCTTTGGCTTTGTCCCTACACCCCGCCATCCCACCCTTCCTCCCTCTCTCTCTCGGCCGCCACTCTGAGGGGGAATAAAGGCAGGGATCAGACAAGCCATTCTGACCCGTTTGATGTGCTCCAGACTGGCTTGTCTAATGAAGCCAACGTCTTCCATGAGATCAGCTTCCATGTTTCGCACGCTCATTAATTAGAGCTGTCAAAAGTTTCGCTCTCTCTTTTTTTTGTTCCTTCAAGCGCTTGAATGGGATACCGTTAATTAAAAATATATCAGATCAGGACCCATGAGTGCTAATCGTGATACATTAACCCTTGGTTTCTGACAGCAGAAATGTATACCCCCATCCACAGTAATACTAGCCCTTTTGTCCAAAAGTTAACATCATCTTAAAGTTCTAAGGCTGGGAAAAGACTTTTGATTTAATTGTGCCTTTTTTTATACACATTTTCTGAAAGGACTTTGGTTTTTGACAAGAACTTCAAATATTTCAGTGTTTTAAGTGTGGAATTTCTAGTGACAGACCAAAAGCATTGCATGAAAGAAAGTCAGCTTGTAGGGAATTCAGTTAATAAACCTCTCCATTTGGATATTATATTGTACATGTGTGCATATCAGAGCAGTAGGAATGTCCTGCACGTCAATATGCATTAAACACAATGTTTTATTGGATGGGAGCCACAGCATGAAGGGAGAAACCAAAATTTGTTTTTTACATGAATATAACTGTACATTTAATAGTCTAAATACAAACAGTCCAGCTTGAACATTTTTTTTACAAATCATTAGCAACACAGAAACAATATTGACAGAAACATGGTAGAACATATTAACCTCTGATCTTTGTGATTACAGGGAAATCATTGTATATTAAAACAATTCAGAATATTTTGAACATAAATCAGGGCAGGGACTCTTGTGGAGGTTAAGTAAACATCATCAGTACAATCAAAATCAAAACAAAGCTTAAGAAATGGGAGAACAAGAATATATTCAATCAAGACAGACATTTCTTTGTGGCATCTGCTATGTACGTATACCCTATAATTGTCAATGCAGTCGTAAACTGATTGTGACACTAGAATTTTCTATATTTACCAGGTTTAGGGTCCGACGCTAGGTTGAGAATTTCAATGTAACCATATAGTCGGTCGGTTTTTCTGTGTTGTTAAGAATTTAGTTGTGATATGGATGCTTTCTAATGATATGCATACATCTTCATCATACTGAAAAAAACATTTGAAAGGTATGCAAACATTCAATTGTAGCTAGCTAATACGATACTAGCTACCTGACCACTAGGCTGCTGAACGCAGGTCAGATTCTTCTGTTAGCATTCCAGGAGGTACCCTAAACATAATGAATATTATAGGGGAGTTAGCACATTCTTCTCAAATGTTGAAGATAGACATTTTCAAAATAAAGGCTACTGAATGCAGCTTCTTCCAGTATTGCTTACCAAATTGAAAAGGTTTTACCAAAAATTGTTTTCATGCAAAGAACCCATTTTGGAAGATTAGGGTTCTTTACTAGACAAAGAGTTCTATGCAAAACCTTTTGTATGCAAAGAAACATTTATGAAAGAAAGGTTTCTTAGCTCAAGTGACTTCTTCCGCATCACTCCGAGGTATGCAGCAAAGCATTTGTGAAGCCACAACACGCACAACCTTGAGGCGGATGGGCTACAACAGCAGAAGACCCCACCGGGTACCACTCATCTCCACTACAAATAGGAAAAAGAGGCTACAATTTGAAAGAGCACACCAAAATTGGACAGTTGAAGACTATAAAAATGTTGCCTGGTCTGATGAGTCTCGATTTCTGTTGAGACATTCAGATGGTAGAGTCAGAATTTGGCGTAAACAGAATGAGAACATGGATCCATCATGCCTTGTTACCACTGTGCAGGCTGGTGGTGGTGGTTGTAATGGTTTGGGGGATGTTTTCTTGGCACACTTTAGGCCCCTTATTGCCAATTGGGCATCATTTAAATGCCACGGCCTACCTGAGCATTGTTTCTGACCATGTCCATCCCTTTATGGCCACCATGTACCCATCCTCTGATGGCTACTTCCAGCAGGATATTGCACCATGTCACAAAGCTCGAATCATTTCAAATTGGTTTTTTAAACATGACAATGAGTTCACTGTACTAAAATGGCCCCCACAGTCACCAGATCTCAACCCAATAGAGCATCTTTGGGATGTGGTGGAACGGGAGCTTTGTAGCCTGGATGTACATCCCACAAATCTCCATCAACTGCAAGATGCAATCCTATCTATATGGGCCAACATTTCGAAAGAATGCTTTCAGCACCTTGTTGAATCAATGCCACGAAGAATTAAGGCAGGTCTGAAGGCGAAAGGGGGTCAAACACAGTATTAGTATGGTGTTCCTAATAATCCTTTAGGTGAGTGTATGTATGTATATGTGTATATGTATATATATATATACAGTGCCTTGTGAAAGTATTCGGCCCCCTTGAAATTTTCGACCACATTTCAGGCTTCAAACATAAAGATATGAAACTGTAATTTTTTGTGAAGAATCAACAACAAGTGGGACACAATCATGAAGTGGAACGAATTGTATTGGATATTTTTCAAACCCTCTTAAGTTAATACTTTGTAGCTTGGGGTATGTCTCTATCAGTTTTGCACATCGAGAGACTGAAATTTTTGCCCATTCCTCCTTGCAAAACAGCTCGAGCTCAGTGAGGTTGGATGGAGAGCGTTTGTGAACAGCAGTTTTCAGTTCTTTTCACAGATTCTCAATTGGATTCAGGTCTGGACTTTGACTTGGCCATTCTAACACCTGAATATGTTTATTTGTTAACCATTCCATTGTAGATTTTGTTTTATGTTTTGGATCATCCTCTTGGTGGAAGACAAATCTCCGTCCCAGTCTCAGGTCTTTTGCAGACTCCATCAGGTTTTCTTCCAGAATGGTCCTGTATTTGGCTCCATCCATCTTCCCATCAATTTTAGCCATCTTCCCTGTCCCTGCCGAAGAGAAGCAGGCCCAAACCATGATGCTGCCACCACCATGTTTGACAGTGGGGATGGTGTGTTCAGGTTGATGAGCTGTGTTGCTTTTACGCCAAACGTTTTGCATTGTTGCCAAAAAGTTAGATTTTGGTTTCATCTGACCAGAGCACCTTCTTCCACATGTTTGGTGTTTCCCAGGTGGCTTGTGGCAAACTTTAAACAACACTTTTTATGGATATCTTTCAGAAATGGCTTTTTTCTTGCCACTGTTCCATAAAGGCCAGATTTGTGCAGTATACGACTGATTGTTGTCCTATGGACAGACTCGCCCACCTCAGCTGTAGATCTCTGCAGTTCATCCAGAGTGATCATGGGCCTCTTGGCTGCATCTCTGATCAGTCTTCTCCTTGTATGAGCTGAAAGTTTAGAGGGACGGCCAGGTGTTGGTAGATTTGCAGTGGTCTGATACTCCTTCATTTCAATATTATCGCTTGCACAGTGCTCCTTGGCATAATTAAAGCTTTGGAAATCTTTCTGTATCCAAATCCGGCTTTAAACTTCTCCACAACAGTATCTCGAACCTGCCTGGTGTGTTCCTTGTTCTTCATGATGCTCTTTATGCTTTCAACGGACCTCTGAGTCTATCACAGAGCAGGTGCATTTATACGGAGACTTGATTACACACAGGTGGATTCTATTTATCATCATTAGTCATTTAGGTCAACATTGGATCATTCAGAGATCCTCACTGAATGTCTGGAGAGAGTTTGCTGCACTGAAAGTAAAGGGGCCGAATAATTTAGCTCGCCCTATTTGTCAGTTTTTTATTTGTTAAAAAAGTTTGAAATATCCAATAAATCATCTGGCAATGCAAGTGCAAACTGTACAGCAGTATTCTTTATATTTTAGGTTTGGGTGCAGGCTTCTGAATTCAACTTTTGTCCAAATAGTTGATTAGTTGCTGGTGGGTTTAAAAAGTAGTTGAGCAAACCACTTTTGACTGAGTAGTGTTTCCCAACCATGGGTACTAGGACCCCTGGTGGTACAGTAACCAAAAACATTTGGGAACCACTGCCCAAGGGGGTTTATATGGAGGTTTGAGATAAAAAAAGTAGAATCACCAAAAAATAAGATAAAAATCACGCAATTTGGAAAAAATTAAACGGAAATCCTGGAAAAACTTCATGGTAGGTGCGCCGTATATTTTCCTGTTTTTTTGTCCTTTTTTTGTCCTTTTTTGTCCTTTTATATATGAAAAAAATATTTTTGACTCAAATTAATTTCCAGATGTGCTGTTGTCTTGATTCACAGGTGTCTGTGAGTATGCTAAATAGTCTTGAAACCAGAGAACTGCTTGGGGCCCCAGGCTGCTAGAGGGCCCCCGAAGGCTGAAAAACCTAGGGCCCAAACATACTTTAGAATCGGCTGTGACAGTAGTAATTAAATTCTGAGAAGTCAAACAAGCAAATGGTCTTACAAAACAAAACATTTATTTTCTGTAGGATATACAGGTAACTGTGTAGGGGGTGTGGGTAATTTAATGAAATAACACTTCCTATTTTATCTGCATCGCTATAAAAGTGGCTCTTCACTTGGATTCAAAAGCTCAATGTGGCCCTTAAGCAAAACAGTTTGCCCACAGTTTTTCTAGAGGCTGTTATTTCTGCTAAAAGACCCTGAACTAAATATTGATGTGATATTTCTGTTTGCACCTGTCTAATTTCGATTTGATGCATATTGCACATTTTCTGTTCATCCAATAAACCTAATTTCACTACTGAAATATTACTGTCTTTCAGTTATTTGATGGATCAAAATGGAATTGCTGATCCAAACACCCAATTATTTATAAATTAAAATCATGGAAATTGTCAGGGGTGCCTAATATTTTTCATATGACTGTGCCTATTAATAGTAAAACCTAAGACACTGACGATTCTCTTAGTTTTTTCCAGAACTGTAACGTAACCACATTGTAAAATAATTTTAATACTATCTTTAAGATTATTTTTCTGATGCTGGATGAATGGTATCTTTTGATCCATGGAGATTTGGATTTTGTTGTGCCATTGTTTTGTGTTTTTAATTGTACATTTGTAGACTTGGTTCCAGTGTTTAGCTTGCCTAAATTATATATGTGCCTGCATTGTCTTTTTTACAAATGCATATGCACATATGTAAATTGTATGCAATTTTTGTATCATTTTAGTTTTTCCTCTTCCTGACAGTATTTGCGGCCCAGCCTACCTGGCGGCCTCTTATTTAAAAACCATGACATAAATACACATCAATAGACATAACTTATGCTGTGAATGCCATTGTTTCTGAAGTTCATATCCCAAAAACCTACTGGTATTGATGACCATAATCACAATTTCTAAAATGGTATTTTCACTTACATTACTTTTGGTTATTGTACTTTATATTTGAATATGAAATTATTGTCACGTAGTTTGACAGCTTATCTTTTAATCAGTTAATTGTGGAATTTCTGTGGTTTGTTTGTCATTTTGAACTGTACAAAAAGTGTATTATGACACAAAATAATTCAAAATA
>JACXGM010018846.1:0-18771 GCA_016801145.1 Umbra pygmaea | reverse complement strand
TTTCTCTATTCAAAATAGTTATGGCCTTATGCAGTTCTAAGTGATAGGCTATGTATTTGCACTTTATCATATGTTTAATCATAATCCATATAGCGAACAAATATCATAGTGTGATAATATAAACCCTAACAGTTATCCTAGTGTGATTATATAAACACTAACACTTTAAAAGTCTGTCTGCTAAAATGTGGGGTTGAATGTAGTTAAAAGCTCATGAAAAATCAATAAACAGTAGTCGTACAAATTGCTTTGCCCCTTCCGGGAGGTTAAAACTGTGTTGAGCAGGCTGCCTGTAGCATCCTCGACACCCCTTCCTGCCCTATAGGCAAATTGTAAGGTGTCGGGTTGTGGCTGTTTTATTGCTTAAATCTCCTGTTTGATAATTTTTTCAAAATCTTTTTATGATGAGGGAAATGAGGGCAACTGGCCTAAAATCATTAGGTGAACTGGGTCCTTTGGTCTTAGGCACAGGCACAGTCACTGACTCTTTCCAGAGATGAGGGACCCGGTGTGACTGAAGGGACCCGGTGTGACTTATTGAATATAAATGCACATTTTTTGTATCCAATCAACTTGATTCAGGGGCATGACGAGAACAGATACAAGAACAGTCCCTTTAAAGGGACACTCCAGATCGTTTGACAGGTCGTTTTCACAATATCCTGTCCACCGTAAGTTTTTGAGTTCACTCGGCAGTGACGTCACTGCAGAGTGATTGAAACTACAGTGGGTGGGAACCCGTAAAACTGTGTACTCTCTCTGTGAATATCCATACTCCGGTACAGTCTGTGGCAGTATATGCTAGCTAACATCTTTCTGTTTGGATCTGCCATAATTCAAAGAAGAAGAAGTAGTGAATAAATACTAACTGATTCTATACAATGAATTAGAGCGGGGATTCTTTTCAACAATGGCTAGTGAAAGTGATGAAGAGCTTGACGATTTCAGATATGATCAGGTTTTATTCAACGATAACATCCAACCATACCAGTTTGAGCCTGAATACATTAATGAAGAAATTAAACAAAATGAAGAACTTTTACATGCAAAACAAGCGGCCGCATTTGTAGTTACCACCAGTGATGTCCAGTCTAAAGTAAACTTGAAGTGGTGGTGTCTTTGTGTAAACTGCCCATTTATGCCTACCGAGACAGAAAGGATTTTTTGTTGAGTGGGACAGGGCTCAATTTGTGTTTTCTACCATTTCCAGAGAGGAAGATGAAAACATCTGTTTGTTAGAGCATCCAGGTTTTGATGCACACATAGACTGGGGAGTATTAGAATTGTTTTTCACCATTCCCAAAATGAACTGGAAAAAACAACCAAAAACTGCCGGTCCCCAAGGACAGATGACCAATCAGTAAATACTGTAAACTTAGCATGGTCATTTGCTTACTAAGAATGCTTACGTTTCAGACTTGTGTTCATGACAGTACAGTAATTAGTTGCAGTTATGTTGCTTACTAACATGATATTAGAGCTTGGTTCATGACGATAATCGTTTTGGTTAGGTATTGTTTATGTTTTCGCTGCAATTGTCCTGCTCAACGTACATTATGCAGACAAAGCTGTACATAAAGACTGCATGTAGAAATGGGAAAGAGCAGTAATGCTAGCTAAAATATGTCTTATCTAACACAATACAGTGACTGTTCTACATTTATCTAAGAAACAAATACATTTTATAATATTTTAACAGCGAAATTGATTGTCCCTTTTTACGTATTCCAGGCAATATTGAATGGCAGCATACTGTTTTTTTGTGGAGTGGATGTTACAAGGTGAACAACTGGGAAAAGGGAACAGAGGCGTTTTACCTGCTTGTGTGGTCGGATTCATTCGAGATAAATACCTCTCTTTATGCTTTGAGAATACAAATACCTAATTCAGGAGCTTTAAATAATTTTATCATGTAGATATTTGAATAAATGATTAAATACTATGACATTTCCTCTGTTTTGAATAACATTTCACCTTTGATGAAGAACAATGAACATTGTAATCATACATTTTATTGAAATATAAATATCTAACCTATGTTTCACTCATTATGTCAAGGCTGTACTCATATATTCGACGAGACAATCTCCTTCCAACATATAAGTATGCTCAAAATGTCACCACCAATATATTGTTAGGCTAATATATAGATATATATATATGTTCATATTTGGTCCCCCCCAATGGTCATTTCATGATTACAGCCTTGATAGAAGTGGGTGTTCATCTAGATCTACAGCTATTTTAGGTTCACTCCAACCCACAGGGTGAGCATCCAGTTTGGCAAAGTGACACAAATGAGGAAGTGCCTTAAACCTGCATTCTATCTGAAATCCAGCTGGGGGCGATACGTCTGGTTGCAAAATATCTTGGTTTCTGCAATAGTCTATGAGAATAAGAGACACTTCTCACTTGATTATTACCTCAGTAAACATTTTCATAATGAGTATATGGTCTCAATCGCTAGATTTAAACCTTTTGCAATATATAATGATGTTCATTTGAATTATGGTCTCATTTATTTTAAAATCGTTGATAAAGCAATGGGGGAATTAGGGCGTGGCTGTGGCATTCGGTTGTACGACAACACACTCAAAGGAGTTGACAGTTCAGTTATTCCAGTAAGTAACGTTACATTTTGTTTTACATTTTGTTTTAATATGGTTTTTCGTTAGCATCCCAATTTTTTTCAGTTAGCTAGCTAGATTACTCCTCCCTCTCCTCTAAAATCGTCACATCCGCAACCAAGATGTCTGCGCCCGTAACAGCAAATTCAATTACCCAAATCCGATCTTCACAAACCAATGGGTGACGTCACACATGTAAAATCCAGTGATATATACAATCTATGCTCCAACCCCAGATAATGTAGCTTTGTTTAGTTGTTAAGAGCTAATTCTTTAAATATTATTGCAAATTGAAGGTTGGAGTGGAAACAGTATAGTTACTCTCCAAGACCAGAGTTCCATATGCCCTTGTTACTGAAACTGCATTTGTAAGACACAAAAGTGTCTTACATTTGAAAAATAATGCCTCAATGTTTGAAAACATCATTAGTTACAGAGTAATAAAAATATAAACATATTATAGATAGAAAGGAGTCATCAATCAATAAAATGTATTTGTAAAGTCCTATTTATAACACCAGTTGGCACAAATTGCTTTGACAGACCCCCAGCCCAAGACCCCAAAGAGCAAGCAACACACGTCATGTTGTGGGTGAGTAGTGGAGAGCCCCTGTGGAATATTCCTTTAACCCACCTGTAGGTTCATCCTTAGTGTAACCAACCTGTAGGGTGCTCCTTAATTTTTTTACATTTTAATAAATTTGACGACGCTCTTATCCAGCGCAACTTATAGTGAGTGCATACATTTGGAGAAACTAGGTGAACAACCACAACTTAGTAGTAAAAGCATTCACCATATGAAGCAATGAATAGTCAAAAACAGTGCTAGAAAATATCAGTACCAGACAATTATATGAAACATTATAGGAAACAGTGAAAAGTAAACAAAAACAATAACAATAATAATAAAAATAGCTAGAGAACACAGATAACAAAACATTTCAAGATAACAGAATTCAACTAATTTAAGTACTCATTGAAAAGTAAGGTTTTCAGATGTTTCCTGAAGAGGGCTAAAGACTCTGCTGTTCTAACCTCCAGTGGAAGCTGGTTCCACCATTGAGGAGCCAGGACGGAGAACAGTCTTGACTGCTTGGATTTCGAGTTGACCTCCCACAGGCCTGGGACCGTCAGGAGCCCAGAGGTTGCAGAACGGAGAGCCAGTGTAGGGGTGTAGGGTTTGAGCATCACCTGAAGATAGGGTAGAGGAGCTCCTCTTATTGTTCCGTAGGTGAGCACCATCGCCTTGTAGTGAATTAGAGCTTCAACTGGGAGCCAGTGGAGTGTGTGTAGAAATGGGGTGACGTGGGAGAAGTTGGGAAGGTTAAACACCAGGCGGGCCGCTGCATTCTGAATGAGTTGAAGGGTGATACCTAATGTAATCCACATGTAGGGTGATCCTTAGAGTTATGCACTGCTTCCCCGAGAGGGAGCAGATGTCAAACCCCATTGCATAAGTACGCCTCGCCGGTCAGTGAAGGAGATATGGAGTCGTGAGTACAAGCAAGGACACAGAGACAAATGTACAGTTTCAACACAGGCTCTTTATTGGCCACGGTAAATAATAATTTTGGGAGAAGAGGCTGAGAAGATCTAAAGCAAAGAAAGTAACAATATAAACCCCACCCCTAATCTGTTTTAACTACCTAACAAAACACATACACTAATGTGGCACATACCAGAGAACGGTCAACTTGGTATGAATGTGTTATTAATATGGGAACAAATAAGGGACACTAATATTTTGAGGTTGTGATGTTTGCATGTGTAAAAAAGTTTTGCATCTGTGCAAATATTTTGTGAATGTGTAGAAATATTTTGTGAATGTGTAAAAAAGTTTTGCATCTGTAGAAATATTTTGTGAATGTGTAGAAATATTTTGTGAATGTGTAAATATCTTTTGCATCTGTAGAAATATTTTGTAAATGTCTCCAAAAATGTTGTGCAACACTAGAGTTACAAAACCCAAGTTACAAGTTTTTTACTTTGTCAAAACAGGTCCAAAGTGTTATCCAATCAGCATGCTGCTTATTAATTAGCCAATCAGAATGCTGCCCACCGATCAACCAATTAAGGGGCGAAAGATTCTAGCGAGGCATGTTCCCGTTACTTCTCTGCATAACATTTGATTCATTGTGATAAAAATCGGTTAACAACAAACAAAACATTACACATTTCGAAAATATGCCACTAAACTCTATGAGAATAGTGTGACATTTTTACAAACTTATAATATTTTACATTTTTTACAAGACCATTTACATTTGCAATATGGATTGCTTATATATATAATAAATACACAGAGTCCTGTGTAATGCTAGCTACATTAAGAATTGAAATGGTTGATTGATGGGCATCTGCCATTTCAAATTAAATTAAATATGTTTTTCTCATATATTTTAAATAACATATTATTCCAGAAAGAACGAGATCCAGGATAAAGCGGCCAAAATGGGTTTCCTCAGGAGGGTGGCGGGCGTCTCCCTTAGAGATAGGGTGAGAAGCTCAGTCATCCGTGAGGATCTTAGAGTAGAGCCGCTGCTCCTTTGCGTCGAAAGGAGCCAGTTGAGGTGGTTTGGGCATCTGGTAAGGATGCCCCCTATGCGCCTCCTTAGGGAGGTGTTCCAGGCATGTCCAGCTGGGGAGGAGGCCTTGGGGAAGACCCAGGACTAGGTGGCAAAATTATATCTCCAACCTGGCCTGGGAGCGCCTCGGGATCCCCCAGTCGGTGCTGGTTAATGTGGCTCGGGAAAAGGACGTTTGGGGTCCCCTGCTGGAGCTGCTGCCCCCGCGACCCGATTCCGGATAAGCGGACGAAAATGGATGGATATTATTCCAGGCATGTATATACAAAGTCCAGTCTTAACTCATCAAAGGCCTTTTTAAAATCTGCTATGAACACCAAGACCGGTGACCCAAATATATCATAGTGTTCTATTGTCTCCAATACTCATGTTGTCTCCAATATATTGTCCATGCATAAAACCTGTATGATTATGATGAATAATATCTGACAAAACCTTTTTAATTCTAAGACATTTTGCTAGAATTTTTGCATCGCAACACTGCAGTGTAAGACGCCTCCAATTTTTTTATATATTCAGTCTTTATATCCCTCGCATAGATCCTGTTTCAATAATAACTAAATCAGACCTTCTTGTTGCATGTCAGCCTATCATTTGCATACCTGTGATTAAAAATAGCTTATAATGGTTCTCTTAGGATGTCAAAAAGGGTTTGGTACACCTTAACAGGAATGCCGTCCAGCACTGGAATTTTCCTGGCCTTGAGAATTTTGATGGTACATTGAGAGTTCCTCCTAGTACCTTTTCCTTCCCACAAATCTCTCTGTAGTCGTTATTATAAAATTATTGTCAGAAAAATATTTCCTGCAATTAATTTCTGTTAGAGGTAATGGTGGAGACTGAAACTAAAACATATGTTTAAAGTACCTTACTTCTTCATTTAAAATCTCGGTCGGCAATTCATAAGTCGCTCTGTCATTATCGACTAGTATCAGCACATTTTTCTTGGTGGCATTTCTATGTTGAAGATTTAAAAAAGGCAGTGCATTTTTCTCCATATTCCCTACAGTCTACTTTATTTTCATAATATATTAGACTTGATCTTTCTTGTATAAATTCCACCATTTCATTTTGTTTAACCTCCAACTTAGTCGAAATTTCTGTAGTTGTGACGTTGTCAGTCTTCACTCAGCCCCAGCTTATTCTGGTCTCCTGGCATATCCTGCATTCCCGATTGTCTCGAACGCACCCCTATCATCAGGTCCAACACACCCTGATTGCCTACACCTGCTACATGTTGGTCTGTATATATGCCCCACAATCCTTCTCCTCATTGCGAGGTATTGTGAGTAATATTACATTCTGAGTGTTTATCTACCTATTTGATGTTCTTCTGGTTTTGATCCTTTTTGAACTGTTCACTTCGTTTTTGGAATATCCCCTTGGTACCTCTGCTCTGTATACTTCCTTCCCAGTAACGACTACACCTGTTTGAGTACCTCTTCTGAAGCCAAACCCTGACTGGAGGAGAACCTGATTTTCTGTGTACCGACCCTGCCCGTCTGCCTACCTGCCTCCAAGCCTAGCCCTTGTCTCCCTGAGTATCTCTGCTGGTGTTTGACCCATACCTGTACCTTCGAGTATTCTCTGCCTACTCCTTGCCTGTTTGCAATCCTCTCTGGAGGTTCTGCAGTCTGTGTACATACTGAATAAATATATTAAGTAACATTGCTCCTGTTGCCCGTGTGCTAGACGTTACAGTAGTGCAGTTCTTATTGCTATCTACCTGTGCTATTAATCCTTCAATTTCTTTAGATAATTTAGAAACTTTTTAACAACTTTTTAACAATGTTTAACAATTTAGAATGTATATTTTCAAAAAAGTGTGAATTGTCATTATTTGGACAATATAGGTTAAAAAGCCATAGATGTTTCTGGTCAAATACAATTTTTTATATTATTGATCTACCATTAGGGTTTACCAGTACACTTACAATTGTAGAATTATACCAAAATTACTGTTAATTAATTTTATCACCACTTTTGAATTTTTTTTTGCCGATGGTAAAAAGACATTTCCCCATTCCTTCCTCCACAAGACTTAATTTAATGTTGTTGAGTGAGTTTCCTGTAAACAATAGACATTGTAATCTGTTTTTGCCAGTCAAATACTGCTCCTCTTTTCTTATCAGCCAATCTATTACAGTTATAGCTGGCCAAACTTAAGGCATATTTTTTGTCAAATTGCAACCTAAGGTCTTTTTTGAATGTACCTGAGTCAAACTTTCATTTAAAAGCATAATTTGGACGGAAGTGCCATTTTTAAGATTTTCCCTATTTTTGGTCAAATTGCTTTTTGAACGGGAGTGAAAGGGGCACTAATATTAAAGCATCAAAATCGCAAATTTTAAAACACTAATAAGGCTGACACCACATGAAAATTGCTCGAGGTTTCACTAGGGGCTGTACACACAAACCCGAGCATTGAGAACAATGTTTGTGTACACAAAGTTTACTAAAATGAAAGGTTTTGTAGAACTTACCTTAGCAGTTTGTTTCTGGTGGCTCCCATTTTGCCAGTCAGTCAAAAAGTGTCAAATTTGTCAGCCAGCAGAAACACAAACTGCTAAGGTGAGTCGTACAAAACCTCTCTTTTTATTAAACTCTGTACACTAACAATGTTTTCAATGCTTGAGTTCATGTGTAAAGCACCTGGTGATACTTTGAGCAAAGTTTCATATTGTGTCGAGCCAACTTCTAACATCCTTTAAGCAGTCTAACAAAGGATTAAAGGAGTCTTTACTAGTGGTTTTAATTGGCAAATAGATTTGTATGTAAGCCGCAAAGCAATGAAAGGGTATATTGTGTTTTTTAAAATAAAAGTACAAGTAAAGCACATTAGTAATTCATTTTTTTGTATTAGAAATGTATTCAGTTTATGCTCAGGATTAATGTATTCTAATATTACATCCAGATAAGCAATGGTTATTTAGTTAACAATTCATATATTTGTCTTGTATTGCCCTCTAATTCTATTATTGCCCCCAACTAAAGTGGGATACAAACACTCACACATCCACAAGCTCACACCCATACACTTCCCACTCTATCTTTACAACAACCACAGTCAACGACGCTCAACATTTGCTCCATACCGACACCCAGTCCAAAGCGGACATGAGAGGAATTAAGGCATCGGAATGTGATTGCGCAATTGACCAACAAAAACCTGGTCTAAAGTCAATAGTGCCGCATGTGATTGGTAATATTGCAGCAAATTAGTCAAATGTACCTGGGCGTACGCACGGCGCGTGCACACTATGGTTGTTACACATATACAGGGAAGCGCAGCAGCACACAAACATGCAAAATATTAAACATTAAAACGGTGCAAATCCGCCATCATAATAGCAATGTGCCAAGGAACACAGCTCTTAAAGAGAATGGGAGATTACATTATGATTGGTTCATTGTATGTTGTGAGTGCAGACAGCTGACTAGCTTAGGACTTTAAAGATCTTTTGTACTCGACACAAAGCGTCAGGAAATAAAAGTCTTGAATCCAAAGTTCTTCGTTTATCTGCTTACTTATGAATTTTAAGGAACATAAAGTATAACAAACTCTGGATATTTACTTTTCTTACAGATTAACTGAACAATTTTGTGTAGGTCAAAAGACTGTGTTGCTCCAAAGTCCAGTGGCTTCTGGCTGTTTTGCGGGGTTCTATTTCTTTTACGTTAAATCTAACAACCAATCAAATTACATTAGTCTAAATCGCTGGTCAACTGTTTACATTCCAATTTCTGTTTTCTATTTGCAACACAGGTTCTCAGGTCTTACAAAATAAACTACAAATATTATTACTTCCATAGAAATGGCTTCAACATCTCCCGGCCCCTAATTAACATGTAAATTATCCACTTAAACTCAAACTGAAGACATTTACAATCCTACATTTAACAATTTATCAATTCCTTCCCTTCACAGTAAATTATTTAAAGATTAACATTAACTGGTACGTATTAACAACTAAAGACTTTTCACAGACTATTTAAATTGGTAATTTCTATTCAATATCTAATTCACTCTGGTAAGTATTCTAGTTTACTCAAGTCCTTCTCTAATATATATTCAGTCTTCTCCGTGTAATAAACATATTTTAGTTAAGGGTATTTTAATGACGCTGGTCTTCATCTGAACTTCAGCACTTCGGACAATGCCTTTGGAGTAGGGCATTACCCTCATGATTCTGCTTAACATTCAGGAGTTTCATGGCAGGAACGAATCTGCGACGAGGTCTCCAATCTTGAAACTTCACTTTAGGCTGAGCCATTTTTGCCATTCCTGTAGAAGCAGTAAGTATTCGTGAGTACACCTTCGCCAGAAGAGATCCACCATATATTGTATTTGTCTCCAGCGCCGGCGGGCGTAGACAGCATCCTTAGTGAACACACCAGGTTGAAAACTAGGCTGTGTTTTCAATGTTAGCAGATGATTTGGTGTCAGTGGCTTAAGGTCATTAGGGTGATCTGTGTTTGTGGTTAAGGGTCTCCCATTGATGATGACCTCAACTTCGTGTAGGAGAGTAAGTAGTCTTTCATCTTCTAAGAGCTGTTCTGCTTCAAAACAGAGCTCAGCACTTTTCTCACAAATTTGACGCTCCCAGATGCCGCCATGGTGGGACGCAGCAGGCAGGTTAAAAATCCATTGCACACTCTTTCTCATCATTACTTCATTGATACGAGACTGATCCAGCTCTGCTAATGCCTCATGCAGCTTTGGTTCAGCACCGACAAAGTTTGTGCCATTGTCAGATCGAACGATTAACACTTGGCCTCTTCTGGCTTGAACACTGTATGGCATTAATACATGAATCAGTGTCAAGAGAATGGGCTACTCCTATATGCACTGCCCTGACAGTTAAACGTGTAAAGAGCACACCATAACGCTTGACCTTTGCACGTCCTCTTCTGACCTCGAAAGGTCCAAAATTATCCACACCCGTGTTGGTGAAGGGTGGTTTGTCAGGGAGCAGACAGTCTTGTGGAAGATCCACCATTTTCTGCTCTCCTGCCTTAGCATGCAGTCTTCTGCAGAGGTTACACTCTGAAATCAATTTTCTTGCTGCTGCATTGGATCTTGGTATCCAATACCGTTGTCGTAATATGTGTAAGATGTGGTTTCTATCTCCATGTCTACACTCTTGATGGATGTGGTGTAGAATAATGTGGGCTATTTATGCAGAATGGCAGGATTCTTGGCCTCCTCCAGCATTGCCGATCTGTGCAGACGTCCGCCTACTCAACACGTCATCTTTCAAGTATGGATCCAGTTTGATGATAGAGCTGATCCTTTTCACACGGGAGCCTCCCAGCTGCAAGGCTTGTATCTCCTCAGTGTATGTTTGTCTCTGACTATATTTAACCAATTCCATCTCAGCTCTGGATAGATCTTCCACGGTAAGTATTCTTTTTTCCAGGTTCTTCTTGTACATTACCATTTGCTGTTCAACTATGGATCTACATTTCTCTGGATATTTCTCATTCAGCTGTATATTCTGCTCTTTTCTCTTATAACTCTTTTCTCTTCTCGCTCAGGTGCCGCAACATCCCTCTCAGTTATAAAAACCAGGCTCCTGCCTTTTTTAGCTTATACAAACTAGAGTAATACTCAATGAGCTGGTTCAATGGATCTGTGCATTCGCTTGGGTTTGTGCATGACACTGTAGCAGATGTCTTCCCCTCAACATCATCTTCAGTCAGGAAAGTACACTGTTCAGGTTGTTCTGGCCATTCAACTTATTTTCTCAGGAAACTAGGCCCCTGAAACCAGTTCTTACTTTCCATGAAGCTTTGGATCTTCAAACCTCTTGAAAGCCTGATCTGCTGGATTTTAGGAGGTGCTGACATACTTCCACTGAGAAGATGTAGTCGCTTCTCTAATGAAAGAGACACAGTTTGCCACAAACGTCTTGAAACGAAGGGCATCGTTTTCAATGTACTTTAGTACAGTTGTACTATCTGTCCAGAAGACTGACTCCATCAGGGGAATTTCAAGTTCTTCTTCCAACATTCGATCAATCTTGACTGCAACCATTGCTGCTGTCAACTCCATTCTCGGGATTGTGATCTGTTTGATTGGAGCGACTCTGGACTTTCCCATCAAGAATGATACATGGTTCTCACCTTGGTCTTTTGTCAGCAAGAGATACGACACAACGCCATATCCATCTTGGCTGGCGTCTGAGAAATTGTGGATTTGAGCAGCATTTGTGCGTCCAAATGCAGGGGGTTTGAAACATCTTCTCAGAGTTCTGAAAGCTTGTCTAAATCTGCCAGCCACTTCATCCATGTCTGGTATGGTTTTTTTCTTGGATCACTCATCCCAACCTTTCTTCTCTTGGCAGAGGTCTCTTAAAATGAGCTTGACAGGTAGGAGGAGTGGTGCCAAAAGACCCATTGGGTCATACACTATACTGCTTACAGATAAAATGCCATGTCTCGTGCATGGCTTTTCCGTCAGGTGTATCTTGAACCTGAAGCTGTCAGAATATGTGCACCACTGAACGCCTAATGCCCATTCCACTGGTAACTCATCATGCTCCAAATCGAGATCTTTTACTTCAGCTGCTCATTCGTGGTCAGGAATGGAACCCAGCAGTGCTCTTCTGTTGCTGATTCACTTGGTCAAATGGAAACCACCACTGTCGCACAACGTTGTCAGCTCCCTAACTAGAGCAACGGCTTTGTCTTCTGTTGCTACCGACTTCAAACAGTCGTCCACATAGAAGTTCTTGAGGACTGTCTGTGTGACTTCTGGGGTGCTCTTTGATGCTACATCTTCCGCTGTTCTTCTCAATGCATATGACACACAATTAGGGGATGATGTAGCACCGAAACAGATGCACACACATTCTGTACTTTCTGCTTTTACATTCAGATCGCCCTCTGGGCACCAGAGAAAGCATAGCATATCCACGTCCATGTCTGGAAACCACACCTGGTAGAACATGGACTCAATACCTGCCATCATGGCAACAGACTCCTGTCTGAATCTCAGCAACACTCCGATGAGGGTGTTAGTTAGGTCAGGCCCTTGCAACAACTGGTAATTTAACGACACACCTTGATAAGTTGCTGCACAGTCAAAGACAACTCTGAGTTTCCTCTTTTTTGGATGGTACACCCCATGGTGTGGGATGAACCATACTCTTCCATCTCTGCGACTCAACTGTTCTTCTGGAACCCTTGTTGCGTTCAAGTATATTGTCCATGAAGGCCTTGTACTCTTGAAAGAATTCTGTATTCCTACTGAACTTCCTTTTCAAAGAGTTAGGCCTTTGTTCAGCAATGCCACGGTTGCATGGCATCTTCACCTTGTCATTCTTAAAGGGCAGTTTAATGCAAAAGTGACCATCCACGAGCTGTGCTGATGTTGTCACTGTGTGCATGAACTGCTTGTCATGTTGAGACTGTTCTCATCTGTCTTCACATCTTCTTTTCAGAAAATCTACATTGTAATGCTTCATCAGCATGTCTTCAATGCTTATCACAGAAATACGGTTGACGAGGAAACTTCGTCTTTTGCCATCATCTAATTCTTTCTCTTGACATCTGCTAATTGGCCCATTTATGACCCAACCTAGAGCTGTTTTCACAGTGTATATTCCATCGTTCTGGCTATTGATGATCTCCCATGGCTCAATGGCTTTGTAGGCATTGACACCAATGAGAAGACCAACTTCTGCTTCAAGTTTTGGGAGATGGACTCGACTCAGGTAAGACCATTTCTCCAAATCTTTCTTCTGTGGGATGTTGGCCTTCTTTGCAGGTATATCTGGCTGAGTATACACATTGGGCAGCTGGATGTAATCTTGCTCCTCTAAGCCACACACCTCTAGATCAGTAAGTTTATAGCTGTTCACTTTGTGTTCTTGCGCTATAGTTCGAAGCAGGAATTCTATTTTTCTGCCTCGCATATTCAAATTCTTCACCAAGTCTTCAGTGCAGAAAGTCACTGTGCTTCCTTGATCCAGGAAAGCATAGGTCTTGATTATCTTTGTGTCTTTCTTGTGTTTTATCTACACAGGTACGATGGGAAGAATACACTCACTGTTCCCGGCCCCAGTGTGGTCACCTCTTCTGCACCTTGCAGACACAAGGGCACTTGTGACTTCACATGTGCTTTGTGAGCTGTCATCTACACGGTTGTTCTTTGCTGAAACATCTTCCTTAACAACGTGTAAGATAGCTGGGTGCTTGAGTGAACAATCTGGACAAGAGGCCCTTTTCTTACAGTCCTTGGATATATGACCTGCCATCAGACACCCAAAACAGAGGCCATTTGTTTTCAAGAACTGAATTCTTTCTTTCAGAGGCTGTTCTCAAATCTTGTTGCACAAATTCAGTGCATGGTTCTTCTGGCAGTAAAGACAGGGAATTTGAAGACACTTGCTGACTTGACTGCAAAAGCTTTCTTCTCAGGTTGGCTTTTAATTACGTTGTTTTCGATAGCAGACACATTCACAGCAAAGCTGCTTCTTTTAGACTCAATTTTTCTAATGCTTGGCTGCTTCTTTGAGTTGTTCTGATTACCTGGAGTGGAATCCAGGATATCTCCAAACAGTGGGTCATTGGCAACCTTTGCCTGGCGGTACACTAATTCCACTAAATCAGGAAAATCAGGCTCTTCTTCTTCTTTTTTGAATGTCATAAGTATAACGTATCCATCTTTCTTTTAGTTTGAATAGAAGTTTGGATAAAATAGACTTCATGTTGGAAGGATTGTTCATTTCATCCATGTAGTCCACATCATTCACTGTGTTACGCCATCCAATCAGAAACAAAGCAAAGGCATTCAATCCTTTTCTGTCTACTGGCCTTATCTGAGGCCATTCCATAGCCTTCTTGATATAAGCTGTAGCAATGGTCATTTCATCTCCATAGTGACGATCAAGCAGGTCTCTGGCGTCTTTGTAAGCTCTGTCGGGTGGCATGTGCTCACAGCTCCGGACGAGATCAAGTGGCTCTCCACTCGTGAACTGTTCAAGGTAGTACAAACAATCTTGATGACTGTCTGTCTTACTGTCAATACAATCTGTCTTACTGTCAATAGCATCTGTCTTACTGTCAATAGCACTGTCAATCTGTAAGCCAAAGGATCTCCTGTAAACATGGATATGTCTCTTTGAGGCAGTTGAGACAAACTATGTTGTTTAATGAGCATCTCAGTGACTTCATTTTGACGCTGTAAAACTTTGTGCAGGCTATCGGTAGAATAATCAGTATAATCATGATGATTGAGATGTGGTGTGCTGCTGCCAGCATCACACCTTGACGATTAATTTCTTCTATTTGAAGAACCAACTTGAGTGGCTGGCTTTGGATTGAGGGTAAGAAATGGCTTACCAGCTCCACAATGCAAATAATCGTTAGTTTTGTGTTTTTCTTGTCTACGCATCAGCACTTTGTGCCGCTCCTTTGCAATTTCTTCATTTTTATATGCCCACAAACGTTAGTATTCTATGTTCATTCATATCCTATGTAAGCACATTTATTTTCTTATTCAATTTTTTAGTATAGCCATGGAGTAGTTTTTGTATCGCTGAACATTTGGTAATCAATGTATAATTTATCAACCATGAGAGCAACGCGCTTTCCCTTCATTCTATTTCCTTGGTAAATTGGATACAGAACTCTTGGATACAGAAGTCTTTTACCGAGGCTTTTAACCATGATTTTAACTTTATAATAAGATAAAATCTCATCTACCTTAAACAGTGCATGTTCAAATTTATTTTTGTCAATAGCTTTGTGTGGAATTTTAAGTGATGTGTGGAGAAACTCCCCTACAACACTTTCTTTAGCTTTGTTTTCCTTTTCCTGGATACCTGTAAGTACTAGATTGTTTCTCATTGATATAGTCTGTATGTCAAGTAATGATTCACTCAAAATGCTTTTCTCCTTTTTAAGTTCATTGTCATTGGTTACCAAGTTTTTTTATATCTTTCCCTAGCATCGCTACTTTCTCATCCCTCATCTCGAGGCTAGCCTTCAATTCTTTTATATCTTTACTAACTAATTCCAGTATTCAGTTTATATTTCATTGACTTTATCAATTCAGTTTCTATCCTTACCAGTCTGGGAGGTTTAAAATAATATATCGTCTGTGTCCATCGAGGAATCACACTTTCGTTTAGGGATTGGCTCCCCCTTTATTAGTCTCCACCATGTTAAGATGTTGTTTGTTTTTCTAATATCTGTCGATAAATTTCTCTATGCATCTAATTTGTTTCTTGTTTTCATCCAGATTGAAGGTTATTACTTATACCTTTGGAGTAACAATATATGTTCTAGCTCCCCCCTTTTAAATAATCTGTCTTATCTCAATAAGTTTGTCTTGAGGTGCCCTTCGCTGTTGCATTCAGTCCGCCATATTCAGTGCTTTCATTGCTATTTTTAGTTTGTTCATAAGCCTTTGTTCAAAATATACAACCCCCTGTTAACGGCCACAACCCAATTTTATTCAATTATATTAGATTTTATGCTATTTTTGTTTCAAAAAGCTACATAGTGGTGTTCTCCGTAATGTTTACTAGAAAGCTAGCTCGTTTGCTTATTTACCTATAGGAAAAACTCTGACCAACTTTTCCTTGCCTATCACAGTGCGCCCTCATGTGGACTGTTAAAGCAGTGTTGTTGCCCAAAAGGTCTCTTTCCAGTTTATGGCAAAGATTGACAGCGGTAGTTTACATGTTATATATTATTTAACACTGGCGATTGATGTAGTGTCTGTCGCACAAGTCAGATTTTATGATTTGCAACTTGTCACATACAATTTCTATGCATCACCCTTTAAAAATAAAGCTTTTTTTACCTGCATACATTCGTATGAAAATTGTAATGAAGACAAGCCATGACAGGGTTAGATTCAATTTTTCAGTTTTCTCTTCGACATTTCAACATTGCCTCATTTTCTTCCAACAGATCGTTTTGTTTCTGATTCTACAATCAACAGCTGATAATCATTATATAATAATCCTCATTAGTACCCTTTATTAGAGGTAGGTAAAAGGAAAAGTAAGAGTAATTTTCTGGGTTCGGCTGGGTTTACAGATTATGGGAAGTTCCTCATTAAGACCAAAATGAAAAAGTAAAGAAAGTTCATAACTTACAGTGATCTATAAAATGAAAATAAAGAGTAAAAAATGACTAGTTATGGTCATTGGTTAGTAATGAACTCCCCTTACCAGGTAAGTTAGGTTGTAACTGCGAACATCCCAAAATGGGTGAACCCAGCAGAGTACTCTTACTCTTACTTTCTCATTGTTGGTCATTGTGTGATGTTACGTGTGTGTTTGTGCAGCTGAGAATTCATGTATCATTCACATTTTGACTTCTGACAGTCTTTTGATTTCACAGTGTTTGTTTCATTAAACTTAAAAATTGAAACTTTGCTCTTGCTTCCGACTACACCCTGTAATCCAATGTTACAGGTGGATGTCTAGCTGGAAGTGTATACTTCAAATCAAAACATACTGTTGTTTTTCAGTGAATATCAATTTTGAACTTGAGGAGATTTTATTACTCCAACCACCTGAAGTGGCCAATAATAGGGTCAATTGCTATTCAAACAATTCTAGTCTGTATTTTTCTCCCAGCCAGGCTGAATGGATATGATAAGCCACCTTGGCTCTCCTACACAGAGCCCAGGAAATAGGTCCGAGTATGACCGGTTTGGATACTGGCCACATGTCAAGAGGAGGCACAGAGAGCAGTACAGACATGATCATACACAGCACAAACAAGGAACCGGGTAGGATGAACATCCCACAGCCTACAACAAGCCGGACAGAAACGTCAGTGTGCGCCGATAGATAGGGCTTGGCCCTGAAGGGAAGGAGCATGGACGTTTGGCAAACAAGATTGCGGTAGGACTAGGAAGGTGCCAAAGGCACTACCCTGTGTGGCTGTGCCTGTTCAGATACTGAATAGCAGCATGTAACGCTAATTAAAGAGAGGAATCTAACATGCTCAGACAGAGAACGTCCCCCTCCAAACCTTCATTCCTTTTAGATGTGTTGATTGCTTTGTTTTGAGTTGTCAGATACGCTTCCAGAAAAGATAGGTTTAATTTTAGGCCATAAAGGCCACAAGCCATATATTGAATAAATCACATAGATATTTTATTTTGCTCGCAACCTAACCCCATGGTGTTAGGCTCTTTCATTAGTCCCACAAAACAGTGATAATTATTCATAAGTTTCAGAATAGAAATACTGTATGACTAATGTCCACATCCTGAGGAACCTCTCTAAATCACTAAGCATATCAACAGTGCAAGATGTCACAAGCTTATCTTTGCTGAAGTCGATGGCTTATCCATAAAACAAACACACACACACACACATGTGTTTACTTTTGGTAAACATTATTTTTTATCATCCCTGTTCCATTTACACCAAAGATAATCCTATCCTAACCACCACTCTAACCACTAATGCCTAAACTTACCCTAACTTTAACATTAATGGTAATTGAAAATGTTATCCTAAAACTACACCTACAGTACGCCAGAAACATACTACTAGGTTTTTTAAGCTGGTCCCACAATCTGCTTAAGAAATTCTGGTATCATTTCAAGCATTTAAATAACCTGATAAGCATGGCTTTCTGAACCCTCTCTTTGAGCCCTCCCCATCTCAGATTATTGATGTTTTTATTTAACCCTAACCCAGTACACTGAATTCAATTAGACAAGAGCTTACAGTACTTATTTGTTGACTAATTTGATCAGTTGTTCCAGTTTAGGGTTAAATGGATTCTGCCTTTCTCATTGTCTATAGGGACAATGGCTAACAGTGACTAAGTGGAGTCTGTATACATATCATAATCATCAATCCATACTCCATCTGTAACCTTTGACCCTTTGGTTCCAGCCTGACAACAGACAGTGTGTCTCTGATGATAATGTCCTTTCATCTTGGGGAAATGACTGCCACGTTTTAATCTAATTTGCATAGATGGACAATTCTTCACAGGCCAGTAATGAGATGAGAAATTAGTTTGCTTAAGTCCCAACCAGAACAGAGGGTGGTGGGGCGACATTAAGGCTTCGCCTGGGGGATTCTCCTGTGGCTCAGAGCTGCTGATGGGTGACATACTATAATCACATGAGTGGTAACCATGACACTGAAGTGGCCATCTGGAGACAGGCATCAGTCATTTTGTCCAAGTAATGGAGGTTAGTAAGTGAGGTTTTGCCTCACATACATACTGTATATTTGGTGTCCATTTAATTAAAAGTTCAGAAAGAAAGGGGTTAGCATTGCTCATGGTTAGTGCTATAAGCTGTCTTGCATCCTGTTATTAACATAGTAGCTAGCTAGCTAACTTTACTAAGTATCATCAGCTGTGGACATGCCAAAAAGGCAGGTCCTAATCCAAGAAAATTCATCTTAGATAGGCTGAGTTAGCAACTAGCCAACTATCAACTACAGAATGTTGTTTTGAATTTGGGATAGGTAACATTAGCTGTAGTTTATTACCTAAATGGGCATCAATGCTTATATTCTTACAATTCATTTAGAAATGCATCTGACTATGGCCACGTTTAAATT
>JACXGM010018845.1:0-18769 GCA_016801145.1 Umbra pygmaea | reverse complement strand
CCCACTTTCCCCATGACCCTCCCACGAACGCATATTGAAAGCGCAACTTGTCTCTTGTCGCTCATGTGGCACGCAATCTGCGATTTTACCCAAGTGCGCCTGGTTAGTAAATAGCCCGCATTGGTTACGTCCGTCTTTGCGACCAATTAGCGCCTGAAAACAGGCGCAAACGGCTTGATAAATCTAGCCCTCAGTGTCTCCACTGGCTCAAGAATCCCCAAGCATGCACTTAGACCAAACAGGAATGTGAATGTTGACATAATTTCATAAAATCCTTGGGCCTTTGAACCTGAGTCTGTTGTGTCAGTCGTCCAATGTTGTTAAGGGCATTTTTCACCGGCAGATAATGTTGCATTAATGCCTTGACTGACTTCACTCGTTCCGCCCACCTTGTTGGGCATAACTTACGCAGCTTCCCCTGTGTAGCCGGTCCCATTTCTCCACTTCCAGACATGAGGTCTCTCTGAGCCCTTTCAAAGGCCTCCCCTCTTTTGGCTGTCCCCAAGACAAATGCAGTGATGTCTTTTGTGTAATCAATTGTATCTCGTCCAAGGAGAACACAACGTATAGCCTCCTGTAAGGCAAGATTCAAGGAGTGAGCTGTACAGTGAACAAAGAGTGCCCTTGGCTGCTCCGCAAGAATCCGTGCCTGGACACCACTAATGTGGCCAGCCATATTTGCAGCTCCATCATAGCACTGGCCACGTAGGTTTGCAAGGTCTAAATTAAAGCGGACTAATGCATCTTTAATCATTGAGACAATGGTGGCAGCATCTTTTGCAGGATTTTCATAAAACCCAATGAAGTCTTCATAGACTTCAAGATGTTGAGAGACATGACGAATAACTATTGAATGTTGTTCTTTCAATGAGATATCTGTTGTACTGTCTACAATTAGACTAAACCATTGATTTTCCCTAATTTCAGATGACAGTTCCCTTGAGACTTCAGTGGCCATTATGTTGAGGATTTCATTCTGTATCGCATGGGAGCAATACTTTTCACGTCTCTGCAGCCAAGATGCCAGGACTGCACTGTCTCTTCCTCGTAGTTCCAGCAATTTAAATAAAAGGCTCTGTTCATCTGAACTATGCCTGAAAGGCTGGCCCTGCTCTGCTAGAAGTTGAATAGTCTCCATTACTTTGATAAAGGCTTCCCTTGCTTGTGCCTGGTCTTTCTGTTTTGCAGATTGAAGTTGACTTACAACTGATAAATTCTTTGTATAGTGTAGCAATTTTACTGTGGCTTCTCTATGACATGAAGTGGCCTCATGATTTCTAAATCTTTCTGTTGCATTCTTCCAATTAGAAAAACCTTGTTTGATAAAAGCCTCGTTTTTACAATTGGAAAGTGTTATCATTTTTAGGTTGTTTGCTGTTCTACATGTATGGCAAAAAACCTTGCTAGTCTCCTGACACCAATGTAGCCAGTTCCACAGTTTAAACCATTTTGTTTAGAATGTTCTTTCTCCTTTCCCTTTAACTGGCAAATTTGATGGTTGGTAAGGCACTATTACATTTCCCAGAGCAGATGTGTCCTCACTGGCCCTGCACTGTTCACCTTCAGAGCATTCACACTCCCTATAACATGAGATATTTTCATATTTAATTTACTTGGGTTTTAACTAATTATAAATATTCCCTATTCCAAGTAATGACAATAAGTGTCCCCTGCTGGACAAACCTTGCTTTGTTTCTGTCCTGCCCTCCCTGATCTGGCCCAGAAGAGGTTAAGGAAATGTCCACTGTAGGGGTGGATTGCCTGAAAGTCATGTATTCAATAATTGAAAGCTAAACTTAATAAAGCACAAGACAATAAATTGGAAATATTCAAGAGGCACGCTTAAAGTACAATTAAACAATTAGTAACAGTGTCACACTCATGTGTTTCTTTTATGTCAAGTTCCACACACCTTGCAATAGTTATGTCAACCTCTGGTCCAACAGAAGATGAGGCAGCACCCACTGCACAGCCTGATTGGCTAAAATGTTGTATAATCAATTATTACATTGATCAACAACATGAGATATTTTCATATTTAATTTACTTGGGTTTTAACTAATTATAAATATTCCCTATTCCAAGTAATGACAATAAGTGTCCCCTGCCGGACAAACCTTGCTTTGTTTCTGTCCTGCCCTCCATGATCTGGCCCAGAAGAGGTTGAGGAAATGTCCACTGTAGGGGTGGATTGCCTGAAAGTCATGCATTCAATAATTGAAAGCTAAACTTAATAAAGCACAAGACAATAAATTGGAAATGTTCAAGTACTAATTAATATTAAAGTACAATTAATCAATTAGTAACAGTGTCACACTCATGTGTTTCTTTTATGTCAACCTCTGGTCCAACAGAAGATGAGGCAGCACCCACTGCACAGCCTGATTGGCTAAAATGTTGTATAATCAATTATTACATTGATCAACAATTGTTTATAACATGATATTCCCATTCCATACATCAGATTCTATTGAAATACTTCACTATGTTTTCCACTCTTCTTACAAATTCTATTTTACCAGTTTCTCTCAGTAGGTGTCACCATGCAATTACACAACGATGGCTGTCTGCGAAAGACAGAATTGTTGGCGCTAAAATTAATTAGCTAGCCTACTTATCCTAGCAAAACTAATCGCCACTCGTGGACAAATAAAGGTATTGTATTGTATCCTAGCACATTAGTCATCATCCATCTGGTTCGACAAAAGTATTTATATTTTCCGGGTAGACGAATTACATTTTTGGCTAGCTAGGTTTTGAAATGACTTACATGTCATCGTAATAACATAATTATTATAAATAATGTCTTAATAAAAAACAGACCAGTTAGCTAACCTTTTTAGGAATTTAATTATAGTCCCTTGCCCTTGGGAAGCAGCAGAACGTTTCATCGGTAGCCTCGTTGTTCCTGTGGCAAACCGTACAGTACACATGACATACTGTACATAGCTAATAATGTAACGGAGCTAGCTCTCTAGTTAACACGACACGCAGTAAGCTAAAAATACAGGCTACTAATGTAACAATAGAATTTTGTCAGTTGTGGGTATGATAATTCTATTGTGATGGAGGGGAGAAGTTAAGGATTTTGACATACCTTTTTTTCCAAAAGATTTCCACAGCGATTTCAGGCGCCAATTCGCACTAGTTAGTAACCATCACCATCTGCAACACTCAAGTTGTTGAGAGGCGTGGTCGATGCTCTGTCTCAGGCGAAGTTGGCTGTAGCTAGATCATTGTTAGATTGACAGGTGCCTTCACCTGTTGCAGTCAGCATTTTTTAGGTAGTGCGTTAAGAGTAAACGGGCTAAAAGTATTTTATGAACTTGTTCAACTACAAGAAACTCACGTTTATTTTTTTCGTTTGTAAATGTTTTTTTCACATTTATTATAGTTACATGAAATATATGCCTCAAAAGTGGTGGGGCGGCGCCACACCACTTTGAAAAGTACTGGGGCAAATGCCAGCTCGCCACACATTTGCCGGCGGCTCTGTTAGGAAATATTAGAGGACTTCAGGAGACGTGATGTTGAAATGCATGTGCCGTTGGCACTTAAATGCCCAGAAATGCAGAACGGGAGAGGAAAGCTTATTTGACAGAAGAGTAATCTCGGTCTAATGTTAGACTACATTGCAAAAATATTACCATGCATTCCTAACCTCGTGATTCAGTGAGAGTGAGTCCAAAACATCGGAAAGTAGGCTATGTCTTGTGACATTTCTTTATTTACATTTTGTAACAAGAAAAATCAATAGCAAATCGCCGTTACAATAGCGATCCGCCATGGAACAAGCGCGCCTGCTCTTGAAGGGAATGTGAGATGACACTTTGATTGTTTTTTGCACGTTACGCCCAAACCACAACTATGACTAATGAAGCTACTTCAGACCTACACATTTTAGATTTGCGTCGGGCGCAAGAATCATTTATCCCGCCGGTAAAATAGCAACAGCGCCCGGGACCCTCCCACAATTTCGCGTTTGATACTTGCGTTCTCTGCTTTCCATCTTCACTTTGGAGTAAAGAAGTGTATGCAGGTTTTAAAAAGGAAGGTTTGTTTTCTCCTCCCCAACCTTTACTTCTCCAGAGAATAGTTTTACCTGCTTATCCACCATTCAGTCAGTACATTTCTTTTTCGTTCTCTTTTAAAGTTCAGATGGGGGGCCCCATAAATACCTTTGCCTTGGGCCCCTAATTTGCTAAATCTGCCACTGGCAACATGCATAATCATCCACTGATTTGTCGCACAGTCAGTGGCACTGTCATTAAACCACCCCAATGACAGCATACGGTCAGATGTGCTGCTTCCAAGTGGTTTTTCAGCTAATCCAATAGATTGCTTTCCCTTTTCACATCCTGCAAAGAGCAATTGCTGCTTTTTTTTCTTGAAAGTTGCAGTGTTAGGGGCATTTTCAAAGGTCCCGTGGTAAGCTAAACACGGAAGTGTCAGGGTACACCACGTGATGTGTCTGAGCGAATCACGTTAGTAGAAACCAGGAGTAGCCAATGAGATTTTGACATTAGCATTAAATCCCCCTTTGGACATTCACGACTGATTACTGATAGAAAGGAAATGCCCTTATTGGGTTACATAGAGTTGTGCAGGAGACTCTGAGCTTTACAACGGTACCGGGCATGATAGACTTCAGTAAACAGGCAAAACTCGCCATGTCACGTTGGAATGCTAACTTCTTGGTAATTTCAGGAGACACTTATGTAAGTAAACAAAATGTAATAAAATAAACATCTTAATGTATATTTTCAATGTGTTTTTTATAGCCGCTTGAAAGAGTAAACTAGCCCAAAATCTCAAAATTGACCACTGCATGAAAATGTTTTTGCCTGCCGTGTCTCGCCTTAATATATTATTGTTAGGTTTTAATCCGAAAGACTGAAAAATATATATAGATCCCCAATTTCCACCTTCAGGTTTGAACATTGTGAACTTAAAAGAAAATTGGAGTCATCAGCATACATCATTATTTTTGTCACTAGCATTAATTTAACACCTCAATTTATGTTTATTTATTATTTTTATTTTACTTTTATTTAAACCGGTGGGCCGTTTGAGAACTGATTCTCATTTGCAATGGCGGCCTGACCAAGGTCAAGTGGAATACTACAAAAGATCACATAATACAAAATACTCAGTAAAAAAAGTAGACAATAGAACTCTATACACACTGTGTACAAATTAGTTCAGTGTGTCTGAGTATTTGGGCGCATGGACCTTTTTTCCGCCGTCAAACTAGCAAAAGTGGATTTGGACATGCCCAAAATGCAGTTGCGCCATGCGTTTCACATGCCGTGCGCTTACATCATTAGGATCATCCAGATCATCCACTGGACACGTCGGATTTTAGTGCACGTTACTTTTTACCGGATATATGCATCCACATAGTGCAGACTTAACGCCTAATTGCTTCAGTAAGGCAAGACCGTTACTCTTGTGTTGTGCTACTCGTTCCAGTGGGAACTTCAACTTCCGGTTGTACAACGGCACTGTGTCGCAACGCACAAGTTGAATAATTTGAACGTATGTGACACACAGAGCGCACTGCATTGCAAGCCCGCAAGGCAAACGGATCTTTGTGGATTGCTCCATTGAAAATGAATGACTTTCGGCGCAACGCAACGCATTTGACGTGTCCAGTGGACATCCCGCCTTAGAATAGGGCCCATTGAGTTGGACTGTGCAATGACTCAGTTTTACAAACTGTTCTCATTAGAGACAAAAATTGGAGTTACATCTGCAGGTGTAGAAAGAAGCTTCTCTTATTTAAAGCGGCTCAAGTCCTACACCCATTACACAATGGGCCAGGGTCATTTAAGCAGCCTAGCTCTGCTGGCAATTGAGAGGACACTGGTCAAGTCACTGGAAAAGATGCCTAGTTGGTACGACAAGGTCACAGAGCATTTTCTTGAAAAGGAACATAGGGCAGAATTTACATATAAATAAATCAAAGCTTCCCCTATTTGAAAGACCAGCAGCCTCCACTGGTCATGGTGGAGCTGGGCGCTGCAATTACATGCGTCTGTCAAGAGTGGTTCCACAACTCGCTCTCCTGAAATCTGATTGCATACACCTGCTCTGAGTTAGACAAGGCCACCTGAGAGTAATGTGAGAATTGACATTTATTGTCGTTTACATATTTAGGGAGTCTAGACATTATGCAATTAAGTTGGTTTGTTATTATGGGCTTAACTGCCCTTTCTTATATATGACCAATACGTTTTAGTCTTTGTGGATTTCTCATTGTGCGCTCTATTAAAAAAATGATGAATCTGAGTCTGCATCTGTCTCTTGATTTCAACAAAACGGGACATCTCGACAGAATAACCAACCACTATGGAGGAAGCGGGAATGCCAGGGTTGTCAGAGGCAATCAAACAGCTGGGATCATTCTCTCAGGGCCATGCTACAAATTTGTCTTCTCCAGACACTTCTTCAATTCCACTAACCTCTACTCCACCTATTATTCGGATTGCCTTACCGGAGTAATTTGACGGGAATCCGTTACGGTGTCGGAGTTTTCTACTCCAGTGTGAACTTTACTTCACACATCACCCGGCTCATCGTTAAAGCTCTGCTTATATTGCGGAAGAGAGGGTCCTCGTGTAGCACAGTGACCCTAATCCAGGGAGACTTCCAGGGAGAGAGGTGGAAACAGGGCCTCTTCTTTAGTCACTGAGGTGGTAGGTGATGTACGTTCAGATTTGTTTTCTGCGAAATCCTTTAATGTGCCTGTATGTCTGCTTGAGTATTCTGCTACTAGGGAATTTCTAGCCTTAGTCGATTCTGGGGCCACAGGGAATTTTATTGATCAGGGACTAGTGGACTAATGTCGACTGCCTGTCATGGTTCTATGCTTCCAGTTCTGGTGCTGAACCTAGACGAACGGCCGTTAGGGACGGCAGGCATAACCAACATAACAGTAACGGTCTTGGTAAACTGTGTTCACCACAAAAACATATCCTTTTTATGTTGCCGCAATCTGCCTACTCAGTGGTCCTTGGTATGCCATGGTTGTTATGTCATAATTCTGATATATCCTGGAAGGAAAGAAGCATTAGGCAATGGTCACTGGAGTGCCAAGGACAGTGTATTTTGATGACATTAAGAGCTACCATGGCCAAGAGTCCGGGCCATCTGGATCCAATGCCTAGCATACCCTCCCAATTCTGAGACCTTCAGCTGGCCTTGACAAAGGACAGATAGACCAGTCTCCCTCCTCATCCGCAAAGGAACTGTGCAATCAATCTCCGACCCGGGGTGACCTTACCCAGAGGGTGCATCTACTCCTTGTCGCGGGCAGAAATGGAGGCCATGGAGAGGAATGTGGAGGCACTTCAACAGAACTTCATTAGATGATTGTCATCCCCTGCATCATTGAGCTTCTTCTTGGTGAAGAAATATTATCGTGGTCTTAGGCCCTGCAACGAGTACCGGACACTCAACCATGCTACGGTAAAGTACAAATATCTGTTACCTCTTATCTCTGCTACTATTGAACAAATGCATGGGGCGATGTGGATCACCAAGATTGATTTACGTAGTGTATACAACCTGGTGCACATTCGGGAAGGGGACGAATGGAAGACGGGATTCAGCACAAGCACGGGGCGCTATGAATACCTGGTCATGCCATTTGGTCCCATGAATTCACCAGTGGTATTCCAGGCTTTCATCTATGAGATATTCAGGGAGATGCTTGGACAAGGGGTTGTGACATATGTAACTATTTTGATGACATTTTAATCTGTTCTTCTACCTTTGATGAGCATATCCATCAAGTCAGGTCTGTGTTATGTCTCATCCTGAATCACCTTCTTGCCAAACTGGAGAAGTATACCTTCCATCAGCCAAGTGTATCATTCCTAGGATACCAGATAACATGGTGGGGGTCTCCATGGTCTCTCAAGCTGAACGGAATTACGATGTAGGAGACTGTAAACTACTAGCGGTTAAGAGAGCCCTGAAGGTATGGAGGCACTGGTTGGAGGGAGTGGAACACCCCTTTGTGGTATGGACCAACCATTGTAACTTAGAATATCTCCAAATTGCTCAACTACTCAACTCCCGTCAAGCAAGGTGGGCTCCTCTTTTTGCTAATTTTGACTTTCAGTTGTCCTATCGACCAAGTACCAAAAATGTCAAAAGCCAATGCCTTACAATGACTTCATGATGCAGAGGACCAGCAGAGAGTGCACCAGCACATTATCCCTCTAGAAAGGATAGTGGCACCTGTGATTTGGGATGTTGATAGTGACATGGAGAGGGACACCACCCCACCGCCCTGTCCAGCCGATCGGGTGTATGTCCCTGCTGATGTGAGTGACCGATTGATAGGATGGGCAGACTCCAACCCCAAGACGGGACATCCAGGAGGGACATTCCCACGCTTCAAGCCTTGAGTGGGAAGTACTGGTGGCCCACCATTGGAGCTGATGTTTGAAGGTACGTGTGCTCTTGCTCTAACTGTGCCTTATGTAAAAGCCCAAGGCATCTTCCTTATGCAAAGTTACAAGCACTGCCTTTTCCCCAAAGGCCATGGACTCATCTCTCCATGGATATTCTAACAGACTTTCCTAGGTCCGAGGGTCAAACGGCTGTGCTGGTCATTGTGGATTGCTTCTCTGAGGCCTGTCGTTTGATTCCTTTACCTGGTATGCCCACAGCATTACAAACTGCTGAAGCTCTTTCTCACCCGTCTTTAGGAATTATGTAGCCTGGTCCTACCAGACTCTCAGACGTACATTTATTTTGTACAGAGAGTCTGGCCACTCTCCATTGACAAGCGTTACATCCTTGAAAGCGGGTACTCTGTTGAAGTTTAAAACTATTGGATCTGCCCATAGCCACTCTGGATCTGCCATAACCAATCGCTAATGTTTGGTTGTGACGTACTACAACTCACACTAGCGCAGGACATCAACCTCATCGTTCTCAGCCACTCCCTGTGTTCACTGATTGGACCGCCAAAAAATTGGCTGGAGAAAACCAGTGAATATACCGCAAACCCAGACAGAGCACTGAAGAAAAATGAAGTATGTAGGATGACGAAGCAAGGCTAGGAATTATGGGGTTCCGAAAGATATTCTGACTGACAGAGGTACCCAGTTTACCTCCTGTGTATGGAGGGCATTTATGTCTAAACTGGGGGTCATGGTGAATCTCCCTTTGGGCCATCCATCCATCCATTTTCGTCTGCTTATTCGGGTTCAGGTTGCTTGGGCACCAGCTCCAGCAGGGGACCCCAAACGTCCTTTTACCGAGCCACATTAACCAGCTCAGACTGGGGGATCCTGAGGCATTCCCAGTCCAGGTTGGAGATATAATCTCACCACCTAGTCCTGGGTCTTCCGAGGCCTCCTCCCAGCTGGACGTGCCTGTAACACCTTCCTAGGGAGGCACCCAGGGGGCATCCTTACCAGATGCCCAAACCACCTCAACTGGCTCCTTTCGACGCAAAGGAGCAGCGACTCTACTCTGAGATCCTCCCGGATGACTGAGCTTCTCACCCTATCTCTAAGGGAGAGGCCTGCCACGCTCCTGAGGAAACCCATTTCGGCCGCTTGTACCCTGGATCTCGTTCTTTCGGTCAGGACCCAGCCTTCATGAACATAGGTGAGGGTAGGAACAAAAACTTCCCGGTAGATTGTGAGCTTTGCCTTCTGGCTCAGCGCTCTTTTCATCACAACATATATTGAGTGTAATACCGCCCCCGCTGTGCCGATTCTCTGACCAATCTCGCCGCTCCATTGTCCCCTCACTCGCGAACAAGACCCCAAGGTATTTGAACTCCTTCACTTGGGGTAAGGACACATTCCCTACCTGGAGTAGGCACTTTGGGCCATCATCCAGAATTCAACAGTCAAGTGGAAAGGGTGAACCAGGATCTGGGTAGATTCTTGCAGAGCTATTGTCTAGACCACCATGCGGAATGTTACTCTGGGCAGAATATGCCCAGAATTCACTGCGTCATTCTGCCACTAATCTGACTCCCTTTCAATGTATAGTATGATATCAGCCAGCACTGGCTCCCTGGCAGCCAAGCCCAGCCTAGCGGTGGATGACTGGTGCCATCGCACAGAGACAGTTTGGTTGCTGCTCATATCCACCTTTGCCGGGCTTTTGAACGCCATCGACTTCAAGCGGATTGCCGCCATGGGGACGCACCCATCTTCCGGCCGGGTGATAGGGTACGGTTGTCCATGCACAATCTTCCTCTGTGTCTGCTGCCCTGTCATAAACTGGGGCCTCGGTTTGTAGGACTCTTCAAGGTGTTGAGGAGGATAAACAAGGTGACTTATAGGTTGCAGCTTCCTCCATCCTGCCGAATTAATCCCTTTAAGGAGCCGCTCCTAGGACGGGGGGGTCCTGTCAGGAGTAATTCCACACCTCTCTCTCCAAGGCGCACAGTCTCTCTTGAATTCTAATTGCATACACCTGCTCCGAGTTAAACAAGGCCACTTGAGAGTAATGTGAGAATTGGGATGTGTATATAAACCTTACTGAATCTGAGGTTGGTTATTTTACCTGCATGATGCCAAATGAGTAGGCTTGCTGATGATGTCTATGTATTTATGTTCTTGTTTCACATATAGAGCGTAATCTTTGAGCGTAATGGTGATGTCTAGTGTATCCAGTTCTGCGGAAGCGCTGAGTGTTTAGTTATACGGCTCTGTTACATATCCAGGGAGTCTAGACATGATGTAATTAAGTTGACCTTTGTTATTTTGGGCCGATGCAGTCTAGCCTTTGTTATTATCTCATTGTGCTCTCTAATAAATTTGACAAATATGCAGTCCTGGATCTGTCTCCTGATTTCAACAAAACCGCACATCGTGACATTGTCCAGTTTGCTACATGGAATTGGTGAGAAAATGTGTTCGTTATGATTCCAATTACAATGCTGTATGATTACAATTACAATTACTTAAGTTCTTTTGTATAAACGTTACCTTGGAAAATGTAGAAAAGACCTGTTGAGGTCAGTTTTTTTTTTTTCTAAAAGTGTTTCACACAGAATTGATGGCAAGCCTTTCCCCCATGAGATTGGAAGAGTTTTGAGATTTGTCATGCACACACTGCATCCCTTGGTGTGGTTAGACAGTTTGCTAACACATTAATTACCTGCATCCCACTGGGCAGTGGTAGGTTTTTCTACTGTATATACCTGGACTGTACACACACTGGCTTATCAGTTCAATTAAATTAATACTGTAAACACTGAACTTGAAAACTTAGTGTGAATTGGGATGCAATTAAGTTTAGAAGGGTGCACACAAGGATAGAATTTAAAGAGACTAGTCCATTATTGTCAAGGTAAACTTTGATACTCAATTGATACTTTGTTGATTGTGAGATTGTATGTGGATCCATTTAATATTTTCTATTAATATATACATAAAGCTGGCATTCTTTAAACTAAAGCACTGTTGTCTTGAGTATCTCTGTGTTCCAGCAGTCGAACCTTACCCTTCCTGTTATTATAATTTAGAACATATGCTACACCTACACGTGTTACACTAATGACCTGTGAGTAGATTATTTTGACTCTATGAAGTATTGAAAATCATCCTAAACACAAAGAAGGACTTGTATGTTTGAGTTCTGTCCCGAGGAAATCCACCCCAGTTAAGATGAAGCATAAAATGCATCGAAGCAACCCTCTCGCCTTGTACATAGGTTTCATATTGTTCTTTCTTTCTCTGTGTTTCTTGACAGATCGTTCACAAAAATCACTTAAGGTTCTAGGGTAAATATTTGAATTAGCTATTTTTGTTCCGCTGTGCTAATAGTAGGCAAATACTGTTCACATTTTTAACAGCATAAATACTGTCATTACAATGTTTTTTTGTACCTAGCACTTCAGCCAGCCAACAGCATCTACATCATATCTATTGTAACTTACGAAAAAGTAATATAATCAAATCGCTCCAGGCTCCTACTCATAGAGAATTCCACACATTCCTTTGAATGTAAATGGCTATTGTGTAGACAATTGGACCCATATGTTTAATAAAAAATAATGTAGTGCTAATCATTGCTCCTTTCTGACAAGTTCATTAACAGGAAATATTAGTCAGCATTCAAACAGATCTGTTATAAACACTAAGCCATTAGCAGCTCCCACAGCAGCACAGGAGTTCTCTAGTCTATTCATATACTGTAAGACTCAAAATGGGTAGTTCAAATAAAAGGCAACTTACTGCTGTAATGCAATGTACTGATGAAGATAACTTTACTTTTTAACAGAATGATTACAGTGAGACTTTATTAATCCCTTAGGATCACATGCATTTATGTCCATCATATTATGACTACAGGACTGGCACAAGTTCTATTAACTGAATAAATATGAACACATTAACTGTAATGGCACTCCCTGTCACCTCGGGCCAACGAGGCCTTCGTGAAATCCAAGCCTCCAACAAGCATCAAACACATAATGGGAATGACATCCAAACCAACATGTTTATTTAGTATTAGTGTCAGCTTAGTGTGATATGCAAATCATTATAAGCTCATTTTGAGATTGAGAGGGGCAATTGTGTAACTCTATACTGTTCTACTAATTTCTTCACCATAAATGATTTGGTGTTACAGTTCTAGAATGCTCTGTTGCCATAACGATTGTCAGGGTTCTGAGCTGAGTGAGTGACAGCCAGTTGGTCCATGGGCCTTCTGCCGGAAGCTGTCTTTCATCGACATGTTATTATGTCTGTGAAATCCGCATCAGATCACACAAAGGCAATGTTCCGTCAACAATAAGAAAAGGGAGTGGAAGCTTGTCAGATCAGGACATATGTTTAGGTTAAACATCCATGTTCAAAATCATACTTTATGAAACCCTAAACCTCAACTTGACCCCTAACTTTCATTTTAACATTTACCCTAAGCCTAACCCCTAAACAAAAATAGCATATAGCACCTTTATTGAATTTTCAGGTTTTACTGCCTTTTTGTGTAGTAAAAACAAGATCACACAAATATAACACAGACACATAATAGACACATTCACACTCATACACATACATTACACATTGCTGCTACAATGTATAAAAACAAGGCCACTATTCTTTAGTAATAATGTCTGTATGTTACACAGTGAAAACCAATTCAAACATTTTGGAGCAGTAAATATGACTACACCGTGAAAGCGCTGAGGAAGACGGAATTAGACTACTGCAGCATTGAGACCAGATGGCCATAACATTTAAATTAATCTCGACTGCCAGCTTTGTTTTCCTTAAACAAGCACTGCCTCTTTTTTTACAATAAACACTGAAACAAATTGAGAGTTGCGTTGTCAGATTTACTTAAAAATATTATGTGTGATGCACACAAATATATTGTTTCTCCCCATTTGTGAGAAGAAACACAATATACTTGTGTAAATCACACACAATATTTTTAAGTACACTTGTTTTTTAAGTGAAACAATATGAGCACATCCTGAAATCACTTTGATTCAGGCAAAATTGTCCAATGTATCGCCACATTAGTGACAATGCCAGCACATCTTACAGTTTTTTCCAAATGCTTACACACAAAACCTTTTCATGTCACACGATTTTTTAAACCTCACTCGAAGTGCAGAACTACACAGCAAATCCCCAAAAGTTATTTCTCAGCCTTTGACTCAGTTGTGAATTGCATAAAACACTTTTCAAAACACTACAAACAATTCTCTACATAAAACACAAAAAAGTGACTTGTTTTCCTTTTCCAAACACAACCAATCAAAATCACTGTTTTGGTATAGGCTCATAAATAGACTGCAAAGGTCAGATTACCTGTTTAGAACAATAGATGCAGACATTGCAGGGAGAGCGAGGGGATGAGAACGAAGACAAGGTAGAGGAGGTAGAGGACAAGGGCAAAAAAGAGGTGGAAGGACAATGCATGGTGTAGGCATGTGGAGGCATGTGGGGACATAGAGACTGCTTCTGTCCAAGGTTGGATATGCTGCTCTAGGAGATCCTTTCCTCGCTGTTTAGCAAGAGAGAATATTGTGTGATGTAGACTAAGTGTTTGTGGTCAAACTTATCCCGGAGGAGGGATGTACCTAAGCACTGGTGTTTAGACTTCAAAACACTCCACACAACTTTCCTATACAACTTCTACTTTTGTTTTACATATGTTTATGGTTTCTGTACAAATTCACAAATGGCATATAGTTTTGTCTTTGTATTATGTACTATGGTAATTAAAGTAATGTTTTGGAAAAATAAATATACTTTTTCTCCATCTCATTGGTTTTTACTGTGTCTCAACCCCTCAACAGATTTACTTTCACTAGAACATTGTATGGAACTTTACATTTAGAATTATGTATGCCAGATGAGCTTTAGATTTAGAACAACAGTGTTTACATGGTATATTCAAAAATGTACTATTGTGAAAGAAGTGTTTTCCGTTTGATGAAAATGCTTCATTCTGACATGTGTTTATGTTACATTTTGATAGAGATCTGAGGCATTTTGCATTTTGTGTGTGCAGTTTTGGGAATTGTGTGTAGAGTTTTGAAAACGAGTTGGCAAAAACTGTAAACTGTCATTTTTTTACTTTGACTGAGATTGTAGTTCATTGAAGCAACTGCATTGCATTGATATGGGTTCAGCATTTCAAATATCACTCCCAGAGAGAACAGGAAATGACTACAATCATCAAATGCACACCAGTGTTTCATATCCTGTTTTGATGGAGCCTGTTGTAACCATGCCACAGGACACACAACCTTGATAAACAATCACTGGTTGCCTAGACAACTTTTTTTTGTTATTTGTTTGTTTTTGTTTTTTTTAGAAATAGTTGTGTTTGTGCCAAGACGGTGCCCAGATGGTAATGAGTCTAAATGACAGCAGTTTGAACATAATGGGTTTGAGTTTAGGTTGTTTTCTGAAACACTATGTTCCTAATGGCTTCCATGTAGTTATCCACATAATTATATTATGGTTAGTGTTACTATGAGAAAACAATGGAAAAATGTCTTATGAGATTTCTTTTGGTTTTAGCTGATTCTTCTGTTTTTTTTTTCTCCTAACATTAATATGAATGCTAGAGAATATTCAGGTCTACTTCCAGAATACAGACAGTAAAGTCATGGACCGATTCATTATTTATTTTTTTCCATTTCTGTGCCTCTCCCCATAGTGTGCGTGTCAGTACGTATGTATGTTTGTGTGTCAGTGTGTGTGTAGTATTTGTTTTCATTGTCAGCCATATCTTGACACCTATCCAAGTCAAACACAACTTACAGTACACTTGTCTGCGGTCTGCAGAATTTTGGGAGACTGCATTGAGAAATCACCCAACCAAAGCATTTACAACATAAAAAGAAATACCATTCATAATGCAATGGTGCAAAGTTGAAAAGTCTCTAACAGTCATTGTCTTGCCAACGGCACGTTGATCTCTTTGTCACCTGTGTCGGCTTCTGAAACTCTTGCGTGGAGACCGGATGGAGAGGGTGGAGCTGTGAAATAAAGGCACAGTGCTTTTCCTGTGCTGTTGCCCCTTTAAACCCCCAGAGTTTATTGCTCTTTATTTTCCACTAACTCTGGTTGTTACAAAGTTAACATTATCACATTATTTTAAGATGGATTTTCAATTGATCATTTAGCAATATGATATAGAGTATTAGGAGCTATTCAGGTTTCTCTACAAAATTAATGATAAATGTTTTGAGGTTATAGTGAATGGCCTTTGCTGGTATTGTGCATAAAAACAAATCCATCAATAGGTTTCTACAAAATAGAAACGATTTAGAATAATAGGTACATTAATGTACACATTAACAATAAAAATAATTAAAAAAAATATTTTACTAGAACAAAAAAACAAAGATCTATGGATAAAATATTGTAATGATGTCCTGCCGAGTTTACATAGAGAAAACCGTCTAATAACACCAATAATGTGATTCTAACTATATCAATACAACTGTTCCTTGGTAAATAGCCAGCAAATTCAGAATGGAACCGAAGTTCAGTCAGCATCAGCTGATGGCATCACATACCTGTCATCAATCTGTATTCCTCATTAATAAATAAACTGCTTATTAAGGACAGTGCACTCCCCAGTCTGGATCATGTGTTCATTTCATCTGTGCACCCTCTCTCCTGCCTCCACCTGTTTGGTGTTATGTGATCCTGGGTGTGTTTTGGTACTGCTCCTTGCCAATACATATTGTTAGTAATAAATTACATACATGTTGTGAATAGATGTAAAATACACTGATACAACAATCATCCATAACATTATAACCACCTGCCTAATATTGTCTAGGTCCCCCTTTATCTGCCAAAACAGCCCGGACCCATCAAGGCATGGACTCCACTACTAGACCCCTAAAGGTGTGCTGTGTTTATCTGGCACCAAGACTTTAGCAGCAGATCCTTTAAGTTCTGTAAATTGTGAGGTGGAGCCTCCATGGATCGGACTTGTTTGTCCAGCACATCCCACAAATGCTCGACTGGATTGAGATCTGGAGAATTTGAAGGCCAAGTCAACACATTGAACTTGTTGTTTTGTTCCTCAAACCATTCCTGAACAATTTTTGCTTTGTGGCAGTGTGCATTATTCTGCTGAAAGAAGCCAATGCCATCAGGGATTATTATTTCCATTCAAATGTGTACATGGTCTGCAACAATCCTTAGGTAGGTGGTATCTGTCAAAGGAACATCCTTATGAATGGCAGGACTTAAGGTTTCCCAGCAGAACATTGCCCAAAGCATCAAACTGCCTCTGCCGTCTTGTCTTCTTCCCACAGTGCATCCTGGTGCCATGTGTTGACCATTTGAATCAAAATGTGTCATCAGACCAGGCGACCTTCTTCCATTGCTCCGTGGTCCAGCCATCACAATGTTGCCCTTGTCAAAGTCGCACAAATCCTTATGTTTGCCCATTTTTCATGCTTCTAACACATCAACTTTGCTGCCTAACATATCCCACCCACTGACAGGTGCCATGATACCAATATTATCAGTGTTATTCACTACATCTTTCAGTGGTCATAATGTTATGGTTGATTGGTGTATATACTGTACACCGGCCACTTTATTACATACACCTTTTCAATTGCTCATTAACACAAATATCTAATCAACCAACATCTGGCAGCAAGTCAATGCATTTAGGCATGTAAACATGGTCAAGACAATCTGCTGTAGTTCAAACCAAGCATCAAAATGGGGAAAAAGGTAATTTTAGTGACTTTGAACGTGGCATGTTTATTGGTGCCAGATTGGCTGTGTCACGTTTTACGGTAAGGTAGGCAGGAGCCAGGAGTGTTTCTCAATGGTGAAATATTTATTTAACCAAATGAACAGGGATAAAGAACATCCCTACCAACAACCAACGTAATATCTTTAATCAAATGAACAGGGATAAAGAACTTCCCTACAAACAACCAACTTAATATCTTTGAAACAGGAGACAATGACCAACAACAAGGGGACAAACAGAAGGGATTATAAAGCACACTAATGACATAACTAAAGCCAGCTGGGAACACTTAGCCAAAATGAACTAAACACAGGAAAACCAACTAAGGACAAACAAGGACACATTAGGGAGAGACCAAAAACCTGGACTGGAAGACAGACTAACACAAGACAATTGTCACAGGCTGTCACAGTATAGGGTGTGGAGAAGGTAGAAGGAGAGAGGGAGACCAAAGCAGGTAGATGGTTTGCAGTTTTAATGAACAAGTCCAAAGAAACATACATAAATTTCATTTGAAGAAACACTGAAAACAAATATATTTATATAGGTAGAACGTAGGCATAAACTCAAACACATACCACAATCTTTTCACAACCTAGTTTAGTTGCAGGTGAAGCAGTCAATGTGAGTGCACTATGATACCATAGATATTCTCATACTCTCACAGCAGCATGGGATGCTGATAGCTAACTTATAAGTAAAGAGTGTATGCATAAACTTCCAAACTGCAGCGACACACTTTTCACAACGTACATTAATGGTGCTCCCAGATAGCCTTCTCACAAACCAACAGAACGTAATGTAAAGCAATGACTGACACCTCTCTCTAGTTTGGCCAGCGTTTAAATACAGAAGCTATCTAACTAATTAATCATGGCTGAACGCAATCATATTAAAGGGATACTTCACCCTACAGCGATCTGGAGGGGCTAGTAGCTTCTCCCAGACATTTGTAGAACAGTGAGATATGTTTAATACATGCCAGGCTAGTCTAAGAGCAAGATTTGAAATTTCGCGGGGAATTTTCACACTCTGACGTCACGGTGGAAATCCAATCGACTGTGGAGATAGGAAAATGAATGTAGGCATGTATTCGGTCGCGAAAATAAGCATCCCTGTTATACTGATCTGGCTTTCAAACCTACTCTCTTAAAGCCTCAGTTGTCCTTGATTTTTTAAGGTATAGCTTGTCTTTCTGTGACGTTTCGATCAGCCGTATTAATGCTAAATAGACGAGGTGGTATGATTTTTTCCGCATGTCGAGAACTACAACGCTGGTTTCCTTGTTCCAAGCCCCGCCCACCCGGCATGTTCTCTAAATTCTGTGAAACGTTTCGTAAACAAAGTCGCTGGTAACACAATTGCTAATAACCTAGGATTTACAGATGAGGAATTTTACAACTTGCTTTTACATTCTGAGTGACATCCAACCAAACATGTTTGTGCCCGAGTACACCGAAGAACATTTACAAAAAATGGAGTTTGATATTCAGGCAGCATGTTCTACAGATAATACAGTTGAAACGCGGTT
>JACXGM010018844.1:0-18790 GCA_016801145.1 Umbra pygmaea | reverse complement strand
TAAGATATAGTTATGTGGCCGGGGGCCTGGGTTTATTGCCTTCGGTTGAGACATATTTGGAGCTGTTAGAGCATTTAACCAGGAACTGAAAAATTGCTAGATTTAATCCCTTGTCCCACCAAGTGAATAATCTTTTGTTCTGTTCCTAAACAACAATTAACCTTGATTGCTCCCTTGCGGCTGCAAATGAAAATGTGTTCTCAGTCAACTATATTTAGATTAAGATATCTTTTCTGACACCAATTGAAAGAAACTCGAGCCGATAGACTCTTTCCTCGTGTAAACATGCTGATATCGATAGCATGAGAAACCACCTTCTGAGTGGACTACCTTTTTGATGCAGCCCTCCCTGAGGTTAGTTTGAAGACAATCCCCCAACTTTTTTTGCCGTAAGATTCTCCAAATGCAGTGATTGTTCCGCCGCCAATGCAATCGCGTCCATCTTACTTGACATTTTCTACATTTTTGCAGTGCCAATAATGAACATATCTACTGTATAAGGCCACTTTCTTCTGCCTTAGTGATGGCCTTTCTACCAGCTCACATGCTTCTTGACCACACATCTCTACCAATTTAATCGCTGCTGTATACAAGGTGCTCTTCTCAGTCCACACCTTTGCACCTGCAGTTCCTTCAACATATACTGGAGACTCAAAAGCATCAGATCCATCCGTTGTTCCCAACCCAGTGGTACTAGAATTACTGGGGGTTTATGGCCGATCCAAAGGGGTTACTGAAAAAAACTCCTGACACCATAGCCTTACTGGTCAAATTAACATCAGGTGGTACTTCTGTGGCAGTCTGAGCAGAGCAAAGTTCATTTGGTGGAATATAAAACTAAAATCTCAGGAAGCACATGAGCTACATTACTCCCACCACAATTGCAACACTTTATATGTTCATCAACACAAAGACATATCGAATTTTCCCTGTGACAAAGCCTCAAAATATATCTAAAAAAACAATTTAGCTGTTGCTGAAAATCCTAACATGAGTTTTTACAAATGTTCTGCCCGCAACCTGCTGCAACCGTACTTTAGAGAATTACTAATTACCTCTGCTAGTTACCAACAATGGGACACATCCACTGACCTCACCTGTCACGTCTAAGACTCCTAATATGCAACACATTGTCTGTAGACCTCAGTAGAGAGTACAGTTAGGTCCATTAATATTTGGTCGAACCACATATAAAAGTGCTGTAATTCCTACACCGTTCACCCAATCTGGATGTAAATACACTTAAATTACAGCTGAATGTCTGCACTGATTTAAAATTCTGTGATATACAGCTGAAATAATAACAAATTACTCAACTTTCACCTGTTTACGATATAACAAAAACATATCCAACGCAATTCTTGCAAAAAAGTCAAAATTATTTATATATAACTATCATTGTTTAACACCTGTCTGGCAAAATAAGTGTGACAAATCAATGCAGTATGTAGATGTGTATGTTGTAAAATCTGTCCAAAAAACATTTTGTGCAATCTTTCCAAATTAGGCTTTACATAAATAAAATACAAATTAAATCAATCATTCAACCAATAAACATCTAATACCATACTACGCTTCTCCTGTTGCACAGTATTTAAAACCTTGATAATATTTTCTTTTACTAACTTTACACCATAGTTGCATTAATTATTATTTTATTTTATTATTATTGTTTTGATAATTGGGACCTGTTAATGATAGCTTTTTAATTAGGGAGTTTTCTTGATGTTAATGGTTACAATGTTCTAATGGTCACACCCCTACAATTTACTTAAAATATGCTACCTGTGGTCTGTAGTGGTCCAACAATCTAAGGAACTTCATCAGGTGCACAAGTACTGCTGCAGCATGGGTTTGAAGCTGACTTATTGTAGTGCATGTTCAGCAAAAATTACACTCCTCTGTCCTTTGCCATGTTCCTGACCAATAAAGCTATAACCCCTTTATTTTCAAAAAAAGCATAAAGTGACTGAAAATATATCTTCACCAATAAAAAACCATGTTGCCTAGCCATGCGTGGCAGGTATTACGGTTACACACTCATGCCGAAAGATACTATGATAGCTAATTAAAAGCTAGTATGAAAAATGTGTCAAAGTTCAGCCCCGGTTACATGGCTGTTATACATCAGTCAGAACCTAGATTCAGCCAAGGTCAGTTTTGACAAAAAAAATAGTCAGTGGTCTCTATTATATTACAATTTTATACTAGAGTATTGTTCAATAGTGTTTCTGGTTAAAAGGGAATTTGAGAATGTGCATTACATTTCAATATTCAGGACAGTTGGGAAGATATTGGACACCTCGCAATCATGATGCAACATTAGCCTAACGTAAATCGAACGTTGTTTAGACTCATGGGATGCCTGCTGCCATCCCCTGCCCTAAATAGATGCTTTACAAATCAAATGCAACTTGCCAGCATATTACAGATAAGTCTGACAAAACCAAAACCCAGAAAGCAGCAAGATTTAGTGTGTGCAACCACTAGTTTTGGGATTAGTTACATGAAAAGGGGATTTGCTATCACATGAGCAATCAATGGCAAAGATCAGTGGTGCACTTTCTATGCATTTCTAGTCAGCTGTCCAGACACATTTCAGAAACGTTTTCTCTGCTTGTTTAAAAACGTATTGAGTAAAAGAAATCCTGATCAGAGTATAGAAACAATGTACTCGGTGGGTAAATATTTATACCCCCCCCTAAAAGCAATGACTGTGCAAAAATTTGGCCCCCCCCTCAGGACTGGGCCCGGGACAACATTCCCAGTTGTCCCCCCGTCAGCTGCCCTGCGATGCACTTCTCAGAGCCACCACATGTCCGTGTTCCCAGGGCTGGGCCAGAGCCAAAGAGGCAGAAAGGGTATCAGACAGTCGGCTGTCAGACAGTCTCTAGGTGGGTGAGAAGGGTTTAACTTTGTATAGATAGGTGCAGTCTGAGAAAATTAAATGGGTACTGAGTATTGCCTAAGGACACGAATAATCTGGAGCTGTGGACATCCTCAATAGAACTGTTGGTTCTTTCTCTCTGCCGAGACATTGACCCAGAACGGCTAACTGCAAGTATTCCATGGTATCAGAGTTTAGAACCAATATCCACATGGGTTTTAGCCTTTTCAACAATAATGACCAAATACAGAGCAAGGTTTAGTCTATAATGTTATGTTAAATAACGATTTCAATACATTTAATTTTCACAGAAAATGAACACTTACTGTATATGATGGATTACCGGGGGATTTCTTAGGAGAGCCACAAGATAGGGATGCTAAATACTACTAAATACTAGCCTGTACATTCAGGTATTTAAAAGAGCAGTTGCTCTTAAATTGTTATTATATTTTAACGGTATGTAGTCAAAATAACGCTCTGAACTTTGAATACAATATCCACATAAATTGTTTGCAATAATAATTACTGTCACTTCAAATTGTTCAGGTGGGATTAAATGGTGGCATGGCATCAAAATGTAATCTCATTTTAGCAGACAAATGTCTGTTCATCTGGGAAATCAGGTGGGCTTTATTAGCCATTCAAATATCAAATATGATCAACTGTGTTTCGTAAAACCTAAACAATCAGACATTTAAGGGCTAAGGAATGAATAAATAATAAATAAACACAGATAGGGATTTGTTAGCCATACAACTATGATTTGTAAATAAAATGAAAATGGGATTTTAAAGAATTACAGGATTCCTCGTATTAGCCCCTAAAGTACATTAGTGTATTCTATTTGCAAATATGTACTAATTCTCAGTCAACAATCAAAATTCTCCTTAATTGTCCAGGGATATTAGTATCAGGATATTAGTATCAGTCAACCCAAGATATTTCAAATCAGAGGACACCTGGAAAAATTATTTTCTTCTGCATATTAGACACATAATATTAAAATGTGTTAACAAACTAATTCAATATATATATATATTAAACAGTGTAATAAGAGATACACACTGAAGTGTTTGATTGCAATGTAACAGATTCACCTGTTTCAACAGACGCGAGGAAAGCTTGTCTTTTTATACTCACATAACAAATTGATATTGATGTACATGGGCGTAGTAATACACATGTCAAATGACTCGCTTCCATGAATACATGACAGTCTGTTCACTTGCCCTCCTCCGGCCAGCTCTACACACTCACACACATAATGACCTGTCAGAAATGTGATGTGAGTTGCTGGCTGTAAATGAGCTGATTAATATTCCCCAGGGTGGCCCATCGAAGGAGTTGATATTCAGGCTCATTACTACTTCTTTCATTACTGAAAATGAGATGAACAATTTTACATTGGAACAGAGTCATATGTTAATGCCAAATCCACCAGTCAGAAAGTCAGCAAGGCAATAGTAAGACAATCAGGGCATACAGAAGACCTTCCCTCAGGATGATACATAGAAGACCTTCCCTCAGGATGATACCTAGAAGACCTTCCCTAATGATACATAGAAGACCTTCCCTCAGGATGATACATAGAAGACCTTCCCCCAGGATGATATCTAGAAGACCTTCCCTCAGGATGATACCTAGAAGACCTTCCCTCAGGATGATACCTAGAAGACCTTCCCTCAGGATGATACATAGAAGAACTTCCCTCAGGATGATACGTAGAAGACCACTCCTTAGGATGATACCTAGAAGACCTTCCCTCAGGATGATACCTAGAAGACCTTCCCTAATGATACATAGAAGACCTTCCCTCAGGATGATACCTAGAAGACCTTCCCTCAGGATGATACCTAGAAGACCTTCCCTAAGGATGATACCTAGAAGACCTTCCCTCAGGATGATACATAGAAGACCTTCCCTAAGGATGATAGCTAGAAGAACTTCCCTCAGGATTTGATTTAATTTGATTTTTTCGACAAACTAGCAGTGAAAAATACACTAATTTCATTTGTCAAGGATAACACAATAAAGTTTAAACAAAACTTATTTCCACTGTGGACCTTGATGTAAAGCACACCTTCACTCCTAGAGACAGGTTACATTGGCACTGCATACATATACTTACAACACTTAAATAGGAACACACATTTCCAAGATATACACCTCAATTAACATCGACACAGAAGCAGTATTAATAATAAATCACTAAATTAACATCTCTAATAGCCTGTTTTTAATTTTCATACTAAAACCAACCATATTTGACATACTCTTGACATCTAGAGGCAACTTATTCCATTCCAAGGATGATACCTAGAAGACCTTTCATTATGATGATGCATAGACAATCTTTCATTATGATGATACCTACAATACCTTTAATTATGATGATACCTAAGAGGATCTTTCATCGTGATGAGACCTAGGAGAACTCATGATGATACCTAGAAGACCTTTCATTAGGAAGATACCTAGAAGACCTTTCATCATGAAGATACCTAGAACACTTTCCATCATGATGACACCTGAAGATAATAGGCGTCTATCATGATGATATGTAGAAGACCTTTCATCATGATAATACGTAGAAGACCTTTCATCATGATGATACGTAGAAGACCTTTCATCATGATGATTCGTAGAAGAACTTTCATGATGATGATACGTAGAAAACCTTTCATCATGATGATACGTAGAAGACCTTTCATCATTGTGATACGTATAAGAACCTTTCATCATAATGATACTTAGAAGACCTTTCATCATTCATTCATTTATTTATTTTAACAGGAAAAGATTAAGAGCAATCGGGCCTGACTCAGTATAGAACTGATTTTCAGCAGGTTCCTGTTCTGCAGAACATAAATACCTCAAACACAACAGAAGTCCAAGACCATACAGTAACAAACACACAACAAGCACATAAACCACGATAGTAAAACAAGCATCAGCAGGAGGCCATAAAGCCATCTCAGTGGTCACAGATATACCTGTCCATCAGATGGCGAGCAAAGGTTTGTTTAGTCTTAATGATGTTATAGATCTGATGTGCTGTGGGGTCTCATTCCAGGCTCTAGTGAGCAGATTAAAGAAAGATCTCCATAGCAGTTCCTAAAAGCCGGTATAGGGAGAAGTCCATTTGCAATAGATCTTGTAGTGCGTTCAAGCCTTGTAATGACTTTTGGAACCAGCGCAGACAATCCTACAATAGTATGTCCATGATGATACGTAGAAGACCTTTCATCGTGATACGTAGAATACCTTTCATCATGATGATACGTATAAGAACCTTTCATCATGATGATACGTAGAAGACCTTTCATCATCATGATACGTAGAAGAACGTTTCATCATCATGATATGTAGAAGACCTTTCATCATCATGATACGTTGAAGACCTTTCATCATGATTAAACCTAGAAGATCTTCCCTCATGATGATACCTAGAAGACCTTTTAACATCATGATACATAGAAGACCTTTCATCATGATTTTCCCTAGAAGATCTTCTCTCATGATGATACCTAGAAGACCTTCCATAATGATGAAGACCTATCATCATGATAAAAGATAGGCGAGATGACCTCATGATCATTCCTAGAATACACTCCATCATGATGATACCTAGACGTCATTTTGATACCTATAATATCTTTCATATTGATGATACCTAGAAGACCTTCCATAATGATACCTAGAAGATCTTCCATCATGATGATACCTTGAAGACCTTCCATAATGATGAAGACCTATCATCATGATAAAACCTAGACGAGATGACCTCATGATCATACGTAGAATACCCTCCATCGTGATGAGACTTATACTTTATTGTGATACCTATAAAATCTTTTATATTGATGATACCTAGACCTCATTGTGATACCTATAATATCTTTCATATTGATGATACCTAGACCTCATTGTGATACCTATAACATATTTCATATTGATGATACCTAGACCTCATTGTGATACCTATAATATATTTCATATTGATGATACCTAGAAGACCTTTCATCATAATGATACAGAGAACTTCCCTCATGATTTTTATGTTTTCTACAGTAATTCGACCTCTTAAAAACAGCAGTGAGTCCCACCATTCCTGTGTTACTGGTCTGATTAGAGTGTCTGGTGGAGGCTTTCTGTGTGGCTGGAATGCTCACAGCTGTAATAAACAAAGCCTAATGGATCTCCGATGCTGCTGAGGAGACCAACATCAGAGTAATTAGCCTGTGCAAGGGCACAGGAATGAGGCCTGGGAGGAACACGTCTGGGCCTGTCTGTTCATTAAAAAACATGAGAGGACAATGGAACTTTACTTCATAATGATTTTTACTATTATGTTTTTGTCAATAGGAAATTATTTTTCATGTGAACTATATTTTGTCTGCGGTAGAGTGTATTATTTTCCAATTTTGAGCTCGATGCCGTTAATTTTCTTTTAAACATTTGCCTAGCTGCCGGCCTATGTAGGATTTAGGATGCAGGATTCGGAATGATAACACAAGAGTCTTGTGACAGGTGACTTTGAGGTCAGAGTCACGTTGTACCTCTCACCAGAACTGTATGATTTGATGCTTGCCTACAAACACACTAACACACAAAGACTTTGTATTCACGATATACTGGGGGAATTTAGAAAAAGCCTCAGGATGACTTTTCAAAACAGTCATAGGTTTTTAAGTTTTCCTCTTGTCAATCTAACAATATGTAGCTATATTTAGGTAAATACCAAAAGTAAAATTGCGCAATATATAAATTTAATGAAATAGCTTAGTGTCTTCATTTCACCTGTAACCTAACTAGCATCCAAATAGTGCATTTTCTCCTGAGAACCATGTTTGTAAAACTTCTTAAAGGCTTGGTTTTTGTATGGTTACTTTGCATACAACATTTTAACAACATTTAGGTAGTGGTGTATGCGTAGTATACCCTAAAAATCCAGAGTTCTCGTGAGAGCACAATTTGAATTTGCTCAGCGCGTCACTCTAGCATTCAGTAATGATGCTCATTAACTATGCCCTTGTAGCAACGCCACACCAATCACATCAGTGTTTCTGATAATAGGCTGGACAGAGGCGAGTGGTTGTTTGAAATAGCTTTGGCCTCTACAATGAACGAGTTAGACTTGGCTTTTTATCTAAAAGAGTAACAGAAGATGGAGCTCGAATCGTTCCTTTGCAAGAAGGATGTTTTTGCTGTTTTGCCGACCGGATACAGCAAGAGTTCTATCCACCATTTAGCTCCGTTGGTAGCTAAACGAATGGGGCTTAGCGAAAACCCACTGGTGATTGGTCGTAGTGTTATCCAATTGCGTGCAGTGAGATTTTCAAATGCATGCTTGGTTCCGCCCCTCGAGTTGGTCCATTTTCATTACTCAATACCATGGATAGTATTTAAGCTCTGGATAGTAGCTAAGATATGGACCATTCTGAACACATTCTTTTTCTTGTATTTGATTACTAAATTATTCTTAAATGTTTAAACACAGGCCCATTTAATTTCATTCATGGTTATGTTGTAGGTTAAGAAAACCAGGAGGCATACATTATACACTCACCGGCCACTTCATTAGGTATACCTTGCTAGTACTGGGCAGGACCCCTTTTTGCCTTCAGAACTGCCTTAATTCTTAGTGACATAGATTCAACAAGGTGCTGGAACCCCTCCTCGGGAATTTTGGTCCATATTGACAGTATTGCATCCCTCAGTTGCTGCAGATCCATGATGTGAATCCCCCGTTCCACCACATCCCAAAGCTGCTCGTTTGGATTTAGATTTGGTGACTGTGGAGGCTATTTCAGTACAGTGAACCCATTGTCATGTTCAAAAAAACAGTTTGAGATGATGTGAGATTTGTGACATGGCACATTATTCTACTAACAGTTCCCATACAAGATGGGTACACTGTGGTCATAAAGGGATGGACATGGTCAGCAACAACACTCACATAGGCTGTGGCATTTAAGCAATGCACAACTGGTATTAAGGGGTCTAAAGTGTGCCAGGAAAATATCCCCCACAACATTACACCACCACTACCAGCCTGAACTGTTCATATTAGGCAGGACGGATCCATACTTTGGTGTTGTTTATGCCAAATTCTGACCCTGCCTTCTGAATGTTGCAGCAGAAATCGAGACTCATCAGACCAGGCAAATTTTTATATTTTATTCAGTTTCCTGTTCTTCGCTTACAGGAGTGGCACCCGGGGGGGTCTTCTGCTGCTGTACCCCATCTGCTTCAAGGTTTCGACATGTTGTGTGTTCAGAGATGCTCTTCTGCATACTTTGGTTGTAACAAGTGGTTATTGTTACAAGTGGTTATTGTCAGCATTTTTGCCCACAGAACTGCCGCTCACTGGATATTTTCTCTTTTTCAGACCATTCACTGTAAATCCAAGAGATGGTTGTGCTGGAAAATCCCAATTTCTGAAATACTCAAATCCACAATCTGATCGTCTTGATCATGTCAACATACCTAAATGCATTGACTTGCTGTCACGTTCATTTCCCAAGTAAAAAATAGTATATACTTATAGTATTATACTTCTGGTACACTTATGTTTAACCATAAGTATGAATGCAATATACTTAAGTATATTTGAAGTATACAATTTTAAATACATACCAAAGTAATATATTATAAATATATTTTATATAAATAAAATACATTTCAAGTACAATTAAGTATTTTTTTTTCTCGGGTATGCCGGTATTTTTTCTGCTATTTCCAAAAATGCGAGATGTACAGTCAAGCTAATGGATGCATTATTCAAATTATTTACAGTAGCTACAGAGGATAGCTGATAAGTAAGTTTAGCTATAGTGATAGCTAGCTAAGAAAAGTGGCAACTGGAAGCAAAACATAAAATTTGGCAAATCCTTACTGATAGGGCCAAATTCACAAAACATCGTAAGGCTAAAAGTAGCTCCTAACTCGCTAAATTAAGGAGAAACTCTTAAAAATAATGGGGGTGTCACTCCCAAATTTAGGACTCCTAAATGTTTTGTCTAAGATTATTTCACAAAGCATTTTATTAGCAGGCATATAGCTTATTTTGGGTCTTTTGAAGTTAGCCCAAATTCTAAATGTCTTTTTATTAATAATGTCTTTCACTCAAGCACATGTTGCCCTAGAAATAAAAGTTGTACTTGCATCCAGTTTGGTTTTGGTTTGCCTGATGTAGAGCCAGGTCTATGTTCTAGTCTAATAATAAAAAGGCTGCTTATGCATATCCGCCAATCCGCTAATTGTTTACAAACTGCCAGACATGTAAGATGCTAACAATTAATTGAACATAATATAGATATTCAAATAACATGTTGCCATTACTGAGTAAACATGTAACAAAGAATTTTGAGTAGTCAAGTATATTATACTTCAGTGGTTAGTGTATAATTCTCTGTTTCATGTTTTTAGTCAGTATATAATTTTCTGATTCATGTGAACCAGTGACACTATGGCTACATTTTTTATTTAAATATCTTTTCAATATGGCAACATCAAACATCCTTAAGTATTGCTGTGATTAATTCAGTGACAGACACCCATCCCCTATCGGCCAATCACTGCAGGCATAGTACGTAAGCTAATTCATGGAACATTGCATCAACCATAGCAACGGGGTCAACCACCCTCTTACTATTAATGTAAGAGTTATCAGAATTCCTTACGAAAAGTTGATCTCTGCCGCTCTGTGAATAGGTTTTAAGAAGAAATGTTTAGTTAAAAACTTTTATTGCTGTTTAGGAGTCCTCTTAGTGGTAAGATGAAAAAGGTGGACATTAAAAGCGAGGCATCTGGACTCAGACATGATATTGACAGCCTTTTTTGTATGGTTTTACTATGTAGTACTGAACACTACAAAACCACAACTGCATGCGATAAAATATTCCTTTAAATAGTCTTTGTTAAGTACTAATCCCACCTCTCCATCTCCAGGTCTGTAAACTCTAGGATTGCATCCTACCTGGCAGGACGTGTCTACCAGGTGAAATGGAGAGGATCAATGTCTGCTGCACAGTCACCACTGGTGTCCCCCAAGGCTCTGTTCTATGCCCTCTTTTCTAATCCCTTGGCTCTGTCATAACCTCACATGGACTCTCCTATCACTGCTATTCAGACGACAAAACTATTTTTCTCCTTCTCTCTATGAGAAAGTCAGACACTTCTCAATTGATTTATTACCTCAGTAAACATTTTCATAATGAGTTTATGGTCTCAATCGTTAGTATTTCGTCTTCTGCAATACAGAATGATGTTAATTGTTTGAATTATGGTCTTGTTGATTTTCAAAATGGCGATAAAGCAGGGGATGTTTTAGGGAGTGGCTATGATGTGATTGACATTGACTGTGCCAGTGAAAGTTTGTAACGTAATGTAGAGCGTAAGCAGCTCTGTCAACTCTCAGCTAACGTCACAGTCAGATACCGCCTCTTGTCTAAAATTGTCACATAATAATAATAATTAATTCAACTTATATAGTGCTTTTCAAGTTACCCAAAGCGCTTTAAACAGTGAAAGCCCACCCAAGCTGGCTGCGCTCATAACGGCAAACTCGACGACTTAAAACAGATTTCACAAACCAATGGGCGACGTCACACATTACGTCCAGTACTATCTACGGTCTATGGTCCCACCAAACCGTTCAATCAACCTTCCCCAAGTTCTCCCACTTCAAATATGGAGCAACAAGAAGAGCTCCCCATCCCTACCTTTAGGCAATTCTCAAACCCTACATCCTAATACACCTAGTACACCCTAATACACAGGCTCTTCAATCTGGCACATCTGGGCTCCGCCTTCAGGAATTCAGCTCCCAATCCATGTACCATCAATGGAAACTAGAATGGCAGAGTCTCTACCAACCTTCAGGAACATCTGAAAACCCTCGTTTTCAATGACAACTTACATTTGTTCCACATCCACCACATTTTTTTTTATCCATCACAGCAACACAGTTTTGCCTGGTCGCTGTTTCAAATATTGAATGATCTTACTACTGAGTAGTGGTTGTTTCATCTAGTTTAAAAAATCAGAAAAAAGCTATGCAATACTTTGTTACACACAAAAGTATACCCTAAAATGCTTTTATTAAAGTCCGACTGGCGTGTGCCCATTGAAAAAAACTGTGGAAGCACTCATCATGTCCTCATTGCATTTCCTGTCCAAATAGCAAAATATGCATAGCATAGTGTAAGACATCATTGTCTCACCCAAACTGCTACATATTCTTTTTCTTTTGTAAGCTGGGCACTGAAAGACAACGTAGTTCGGTTTTAAGACTTTAAACATTCATATAAATAGCGTTGCGTGGTTCAGAATGGAAACCCGAGTAGAGATGGGCCATCATCTATTTCGGATGATTGATTTTAATAATAGACTAGTCACATGGTAACTACACGTTTAAACGTCATTACGCTCACCATGTGTAGGATCTCAAGCTGCAGAGCGGCTCCCGCCCTCCCCTGCCTCCACCTGTTGGTTCTGTCCGTGTTTGGTTGCTTTGACCGCGATTATTTTATTCATAAACTGCCGGGTCAGGTTGTGAATAGAAGTAATGTATGTACACGTTCTTACTATGTAATGTGGTTACCCTTAAGTACAGAACAATTTGCCAAAGTTTCGCTAAAGGTTAAGTCAAAGGTTAATCTCGTGATTTGCTCTGTTTTGTGATATCTGCTGTTAATTTTATTGTTTAAAGCAAATGAGAATTCATATTCGATTTCTAATCGTTTTTTGGTATATTATGGCTTCTTATAAAACATGTATGAAAGAGTGTACAGTATTTTTTTTACACAGAAAGTGACTCTCTGTTAGCTAACCCCACCCCAACTTACAACCTTCACCCCATGTGTGCCATCAAACCTACACCTTTCTAGAATGCCACAGCCTGCTGTCTAACCATCCAAAGTTTTCCCATGTCACCACTCCCCTCCACACACTTCAGCTTACTATTAAAATATGCAGCATTTCAAGACCCTGATTATTTTCTCTGGAGCTGTAATAGATGCTGTCCTTCCATACCTTCAGGCTATGCTCTAACCCGGCAGCCCAATCCAAGCACTCTTGTTCCACCACGACTGGTCTCTTAGCAGCTTATAGGAGGATAGCTAACATTTAGCACAGTTATAGCCCTTCTCTGTCAAGGCATCTCCATGGTGGAACTAGCTTCCCACTAAGTCATCTTAGTCTTTTCCTACTGTACTACAAATGACATGCTGATACTTTGTTGAAGGAAATGTTCTTGATACAACTGCGATATGTGCAGTGCCGGCCCAAGACATAAGCAAACTAAGCGGCTGCTTGGGGCCACCAGGGGGCCCCCAATTGAGTGCACAGGTGACTCCACAATGTGGGAGGGGGCCCCCAAATCAAATTCTGCTTAGGGCCCCCAAAAGGCTCGGACCAGCACTGGAGATGAGCATGTCTCCCCTAAGATGAATGTCCTAAAATGAATGCACCAATTATAAGTCACTGCAGAAAAGAGCATCTGCTAAATTAATAAAATGTAAATGCATAATGGGGGAGGGGTTTAAAACTGCCCAAACCTATCAAACGCAGATTTACACAAACATCAATAGTGGAAAGAGTTTTGCAGATAGAGCTTTTCTTCACACTGTGTAGTCTCCAGGGAATTATATATCTAAGATTTCATACTTCATCTCTGGATATATTTAAGAGGAAGGAAAGGACGAGTGTAACGGCTAGGCAGGCAGGTAGTTATTTTTGTGAATGTGAATACAGTTTACTGTCTGAGTCAGCCCACGGACGGGAAGCTTATCCTGTTCTCTTCCCGGGGCTCTCATTTAATAATACTGTCCTTAATTAACCAGCTTGTGATATCATGTTAATTGATAAAATAACAAAAATGTTTCTTTCTCATATCAGCAGTCATACCGGGAGAAGCAGTTACATTATATAATTTATATGACACATTGCCCTTCACAGATGTAAACGAGGTTACATTCTGCCTGCAGTATGTCAACTTTGTCACTCAAAAGATATTTGACGGTTGACATTGCACTGATCGTTTCTGACAGTCTCGACATGTAGTCTTTGCTCCCTCTCGTTCTGTCTCTCTTCCTCTCTGGTTGTCTCTCTCTTTTCTCTCCCTCTGTCTCTCTACCACTGTCTTATAGTCTCAAATTTTCTACTTTGATGCTGAAAGCCTGGAGACACAGCGCGGACAAGGCAATGCCCGTTTTTAACAGTATGAGTGCTAAATAGTCATTAACTTACCACATTTGTTTGTTTTAAATGGGATGCGTACCCAAATGCCTTTAAATAGATACAACAAAAACATTTGTAATACTCAGATGTGCTTTGAGATCATGCTTCAAAGAGAAAATAACGAATCTGCAAAACGAGGCATTGTAACGACCCCACAAACTGCCGTGGGCATTCACCTCCAAATCTGATGGTGAGGAAACTGAGATTAGATCTTTTGATGATCTCAGTAATACAGGCAATCTGTTCATGAACTATAATCCATATAAGGTCTAAAAATAGTTTGTGAACATCAAGAAATAACATGTGAACTTGGACAATAGTGTGCTTAACCTCAATTGGCATCTGACAAGATTCTACATCTGTTTTGATTTATCTTTAAAGTTAACACTGTAATACATCCACATGAATCACTGCCACTCACCCCCCATGACAAATCTGACTCGTGGCTGGTAGAAACCTGTCAACCAATATGCAGCCTCTTGAGGAATCGGATCAGATGAACAGATCACAAGGGTTAATAACATTTCGCATGATTACCCACAAGCCCCATAAGTAAAGGGTTCAGGGAGCAGGTTCCACATCACTAATAATCACTTCAGCAGCCAGGCTTGCCAGGTGATTTAATCCCCCTGGTCCCACAGCCCATCACAATGGAACCGCTAGCACCACAGCATACCACACAGCTAGCACCACAGCATACCACACAGCTAGCACCACAGCATACCACACAGCTAGCACCACACCATACCACACAGCTAGCACCACAGCATACCAGACCGCTAGCACCACAGCATACCACACAACTAGCACCACAGCATACCACACAGCTAGCACCACAGCATACCACACAGCTAGCACCACAGCATACCACACAGCTAGCACCACAGCATACCACACAGCATATTACTATACATATTTCAGACAGCCTCGCTTTAGGCCTGAGCCTTGTTTACGATTTCTATCCATGCCCCCCATGTTTGGCTATTTATTTTACCTTTATTTAACTCTGAAAATCACGTCTGGTCGAAACAAATATTGCAAGGCATAACTTGTAAATCTGCCTCCTTAATGCATGAATGGCAGTTATTTATGGATGCTGCCAATGACTGATTGCACCAGCACTACAAATGGGCCAAGATGCCCTGCTTTACAATTAGTAGAAAGATAACTTTTAGAAGACCAGTATGGTATCCCTGGAAGATAAACTCTGCTTGGCAGATTCAGGTTGATAGAAACAAGACAATAGGCCAAATTCAATTGACACTGCACTATCAGCTACGCTATCAGTCTCAGTAAGTACATCTCAAAATACACCCTTTGAAGTGCAATGGTTGCTTTCGTGTGCCGTTTGCTTCGCGTTGTGTTCTTTTTCTTAATTTTTTTAGGATGAAGAATATCTGGCCAAAGAGCAGGGTGATGTAGCAGAAATCTTGAGCAGCAAGAGCTAAGTAAATACTACAGACTAAGCATCTTCCATGTTTCTTAGTTGTTTGTTGTGAGGGGTAAAATGCAACGCCCATAACTATGGGTACAGCCCACGGGATGCAGCAGAAATAGATGCCATTCACACAGCTTTGCTTTTCTCCAAATTTCTCATCCTGTCTTCCTCCTCCTCACCGCCACACATTTTGAATCATGTAAGCATGGGACAAAAATAAAACGGAGAATTACCCTTGGATTTCTAAAGCATAAGGCAGTTTGATTCTTTACAAAAATCACAACAAGGATGTATAGATATATGGCTTAGTTTATAAAATGAACCCAATACATCTGTCGGATATAAGCAAGGTAAACAACTCATATACCCTTACAGAAACCAACAGCTTCTTTAAATTCTATTTATGTACAATATGCAACCAGGCAACCGACCCACATTATGTTTGATATTGTTTGCCTTAGATGGCCAATGCTCAAGTCTAAAATGTCTTGGCAATGACTGAGCCACACACTGCTGTCCACAACTATAGTATCACAACCAGTCACCGCTGCCTTTAGAGGCCAAAACTGTGAACCTTACGGAGGTTGTTGGTTCTTGTGTCATAGTGCTGAACATGCATGCCATGGGTGTCCTCCCCCTGGAACTGCTCACCCGCACAACCACCCTGCAACACGCTCTGGACAGCCCTGCAAGAGGGAAAGGAGATTACCATCAATGTATCAAGAATTAGCCAGACAAAGGAGAATGCTTAATGCTGGGTTTTATGCTAAGCACGTGCACAGTTTTGTGCAAAAGGTAGTCAATTCAAAACGTTCACTACATTTCTAATACTGCAGGTCTGTTTTCTAATGTTGCATAATAGCACATATTCACGTGAATCAGTTATATTCATTAATTCATCTATAATTAATTAAAAATATTAAATTCAGAGCAAAAATGAAGGATATGACAAAAAGAATAGAGCATTTTGGTAGATTGTTAGGAAATATTTCAAACAGGCATAGCATGCGCATGTTGCAGAGAGCATGTGGTCTCGCTCTTCACTGCAAGAGACACACGCCCCCGCGCTTTTTGGCGAGTGAAGCAACCCACGCAGGTGAGCCATCGTGGACAAGTGTGCGATGACGTTATGTAAGTCCAGTTGATAAAGTGTCGATGACAGCAATACTAGGCTACTTTTTCCAATGTGAAGGGTTTTATAATGCGCGCAAAAGTACCCGATTGGGTCATTTGTCGTTATACTCCTAAAGAGATCAGAAATTAGGTTTAACGTTACACCACATGGTATCCACAATAAGGCAGAATAATTTATTAACAATCTAAACCTTTGTAGAGGGAGGCTAGAACTCGAACATCAGAATTTATGGTGGCGCGCTTTACATGCGCACCAAGCAAGCGAAAAACAAACGCAAAAAATGAGCTCGCGGCGCGCTCAAGCAGAATCCCAGGCACGCACCTTGTCATATTCTCTCTCTGGGGTCGGTGCGCCTTTTCCAGTCCGAGTTTTGTGAATATCCCAACAAGTGCCATGATAGCGACTACTCCACATATAATATAAACAATTAAGTTCGTTTTATCTTTGGTTGGGTCATGCCGGGGGTCGTTTTTCTTAAAAGGGGTTTGACCAGTCATCATCCACTCCGGAGTGTCGTAGTTTTTACAGGTGATCTGATCCAAGCGCGAGGTCTTGTATGAGCAGCAGAACCGGAAGCCACAGGTGCCGCAGCAGTACAGATAATCACCGGTTTTGCAAATAAATGGTGGGTCCCACTGGCCCATCACATCGTAGTAACCCCGACACTTGTCCTCAATGTGCGGGGGCTCCGAGACGCCTGCACCCTCTTCCTCCCTGGTTCCGTTGGAGGTCGTTATCATGACAAAGCCCTCCACCTGTCCTGGTGGTTCTCCATCCGCTTTGCAGACCAGTGCCATAACTTTGACCAACAAGTAACAAAACAAAAAGTATTTCCCCCTCATTGTGCCGTCCTTCTCAACCTTCCTTTCAGCTTACTTATCGCATGTAAGAAGAGACTCGAAGAGCGCGCGGTCTTGGTGTAATGAAAAGTGCAGAAACAAACATCCAAATTGCACAACACTGCCATCCGTGTACGCGAGCGTTTTCTCCAATGTCCTCATCCATGAAGGTAGCGATTCATTCGATTTTCATTTTACCCAAATAAAACGCTGATTTGATATTTCCTCCTCGGGATTGTTCCATAGCGCAGAGTCTCTTTATGAACAGGTGTTCTTAGACAATTAATTCCACAGCCTTGTCGTTATCTAAATTAGACTTCTTCACAACTCATATAAATCAGCGCGATTTCACGAAATAGCCTATGCTACTGCACAAGATTTGAGTGCGAGTGAGCAAATAACAACGGAGAGTGGAGAGCACGGTGCGCAAAGATAGGAGGAGAGAAAGATAGGAGGGACAGCGAACAAAGAGGGATCGTTGTGGGTCGCGTCGCGTGCAGAGCAATTGCGTTTTTTTCCTTTTCATATTTTCAGCACGTAGAAAATATGGTAAAGGATAAATAATTGTGCGTTATGGCAGGTTAAATTACACTTCTTTTCGCCAGCCGTATCGCACAGTATTTATATATATAGCCAGATAAATTACACTCGACCTGTAGGCAAATATTTGACGCTTTTAAAGTGTCCCGAATAAGAGGCTAGACATATTTTTGCTTTTCATAATGTGCAGTATTTTTTATATTCAATGCAACACACTATTGAATAAGTCTGTACAAACACAATTGGATGATGAGTTCTGCTTATTCATTTTCTTTAGCAGGACCGTGCACAGACATTTTTTGGGGCAGGGGCTCAAGTAAAAAAAAGGGCACCTTATACGCACGCATGCATAGACACACACACACACACACACCATTTCCAAGTGTCCATTATTCCCATTAGCCAATGTTGCCACAAAACCATTTATAATAACAAGCTATGTTCTGAAGTTTGGCCTAGTTCAGTCTCCTCTAATACCTTATTCCTTTAAAATTGCACCAATTTAACAAGTTTTTATTAAAGTAATATAAATCAGTCAGGCTGTGTTCAGTTGATCAGATCAATAAATTATGAGTAGGCTAGTATAGACAAACTTCCTAAAGGTGACATGGGGTCAGATTGCTCAATGGTTAGTGATTCAGACTGGTAAGCGATTCCCAACCCTGACTGTGACAAATGTTGTTGTGTCCTTGAGCAAGGCACTT
>JACXGM010018843.1:8218-18870 GCA_016801145.1 Umbra pygmaea | reverse complement strand
ACATGCTTCTATCTGGATTTACAGTGTGTAGCAGTCACACACACATGCTTCTATCTGGATTTACAGTGTGTAGCAGTCACACACACATGCTTCTATCTGGATCTACAGTGTGTAGCAGTCACACACACATGCTTCTATCTGGATCTACAGTGTGTAGCAGTCACACACATGCTGCTATCTGGAACTACAGTGTGTAGCATTCACACATATGCTGCTATCTGGAACTACAGTGTGTAGCAGTCACACATACAGTTGTGTTTGAAATAATAGCAGTGTTAAAAAAAGTGAGTAAAGCTCACAATCATTATAATAGCTTTTATTTCCACAAACGCAAATGCATTGGGAACACTGCACAGTCTATTCTAAATCAAAACATGAAGTAAAATCTATAAAATTTGCTATTACTTAACAGAAAGTGAGGAAAAAGTAATGTTAGGCTGTTCAAAAAAAATAGCAGTGTCTGCATTTGTCTTTACAAACTCAAAACATATACTGTATAAACTGAAAAATGCTTGAAGATTAAGCCGTCCTGTGAATCACTAATCTAATATTTAGTTGTATAACCACGGTTTCTGAGAACTGCTTCACATCCGTTTTGCATGTAGTCAACCAACTTCTGGCACCTGTGAACAGGTATTCCAGACCAGGACGATTGGACTACATTCCACAATTCCTCTGCATTTCTTGGTTGTGCCTCAGAAACAGCATTTTTGATATCCACTTCATTACGTTAATCTTGTTGGTGTAAAAACCAAGATGCTGCTCGCTTACTGGTGTGTTTGGGGTCGTTGTCTTGCTGTTTTTACACATATAAAGGGCATTTCCTCTTCGGCATAAGGCAACATGGCCTCTTGAAGTATTTTGGTGTATTCAAACTGATTCAAAATCCCTGGTATGCAATAAATAGGCACAACACCATAGTATGAGAAACATCCCCATGTAATGATGTTTGCGCTAACATGCTTCACTGTCTTCACAGTGTACTGTGGCTTGAATTCAGGGTTTGGGGGTCGTCTGACAAACTGTCTGCGGCCCCTAGACCCAATGAGAACAATCTTGCTTTCATCAGTCTACAAAATGTTGCGCGGTGGTATTCCGTTTACATCCACATCTTTCTGGGTTTAGTTGCCATTTTAAAGCATTTGAGATCATTTTAGCTGAGCAGCCTATAATCTTCTGCACTTCTTTGTATATTTTCCCCTCTCCAATAAAATGTTTTATCAGCGTACACTTTTCTTCTGAACAATGTCTGGAATGACCCATTTAACTCAGATTTTCAGTGAGAAATGCACTATAACCAGCATGCACAAGTTTTACTGCCTTGTTCATTGAAGGAGGGCCATCTGTTTGACACCTGATTTTTCACAGAATTAATGACCTCGTTATTTTGAACACGCCCCTTTCAATTAACAATTCATATCATGACTGTTGAATTTGTTGGTTTTATATTACTCTACTGCATCTACTGCTATCTGGAACTACAGTGTGTAGCACACACATCAAATTGTCAAGTGTTGATTTTCCAGTGTTAACTAGTGTTCACTGAGGTGTTAAATCATCACAAAATAACCCTAGTGTTGGTGTTAAGAAACAGTTAGTTGTCAGAGTGTTACTTTAACACTGTAAAATGTTAGGCAAAACCATCACATTTTCCCAGAATGCTTTGCTTCACATTTAACAATTTCAGAATGGTTTGTTTTAATATATTTTCTTCTTTGTGTATTCATGAATTGCTTATTTTATTTGTGATTATTAAACAATAATAATATGTGATACTTTTCAAATCTAAAATCCAAATTTAACACTATGGGAGTTGAAATAACACTGACGTTTGTGCTGCGTGCAGTCACACACATGCTGCTATCTGGAACTATAGTGTGTAGCAGTCCAACATGATGTGTATAAGACAGCGTGGTTAATTGGCTAGTTATGTTATCTCTGAAACACAGCTGTTTCTACAACAGATTACTTAGCTCACATACAGTAGGTACACACAGACATTAGCAGTGCACTCACATGCAAGCACACACCCCAAAGAGCGAGCGTAGGAGAGGCAGAAGAGCCATCGCCGTCAGACGCCATTATTGACAGAATAGTGAGATCAATAATGAATAGCCTTCCACTTAGTGAGAGTTAATTATGAGAGTTAATGAATTTCTGCTGTACAGACTGAGTTTGCCTCCCTTTTACTGACTGGAAGGGGATAAACATAACAGTTCTGAAAGCTTTTTCTGAAGTGAAAAAGTATTTTCACTGATTTTTTGACGGGCAGAGAGGTAAGCAGGCTTCAGAGCCTTTCATGAACACCACAATGCCAATTTAAGGGGGAATGTGTCATATGAACCGAAGGGATATTAGCTTTGGTACACCATAAATATATCTCATATAGACAAACACAGAAAGTGAGAATATTATAAAAAATTTGTTTATTTAGTAAGGTTATGTTTCATCTGAGGTCTGGGATCATTTCTTCATCATCCTGTCTGTGATGATTGACTGATTCAGTCAGTAATACACACAGACCAGCCACGAGGAGTCAAACCATTGCATGAAAAAAAGATCAAACTTCAGCCCAGAAACTTTGGGAGTAACCCCAGTCCCAAGACAGCAGCCCTGCACAAACACACATGCACACAATGTTCACTTTCATTAAACACGTCCTGAAAAAAGACACGTTTTCTAATCTGTTAATCCAAGATTACGCCCTCTCCCACAGGCCTAATGTTCTGATTAATAGGACACACATCTACACCACAATCATCTGTAGTCTACACTGCACACGCCCACGCATTCTTACATATCCCCAAGCAAAACATACTGCAATCAGCCATCATCATCTAAACCCAGCGTTCCGACTGCAGCTTTCTCCCACCGGCTGGATGATAATCAGTCTCAGAAACTCAGATAACATCCCTGCTTAGCCCTGTGGGAATTCTTCAAAGAGATGAGGTGCTGTGCTTTGTTGGGTTAGCTAACAGGCATGAGGCGTTACCTAGGTGTGTGTGTTTTTCCAGGGTTTATCTCTGTCTCAGATCTAAGACATTTAATAGTTTGTGTAAACAGTAGAGTTGAGTGGCACAAATATACTAGAACAGTGGTTGAGAGGGGTCGCCAAAAATACTTAAATCGTGTTTTCTAAATGTTCTAATGCATTCCCATTAATAAACAAATTTTCTATTTGTTTTGTGTGACATTGTTTTTAAATGCTTATATTTTTATTCTTACTTGTGGTCAATTGGCAGTTCACAAGTTATTGTTTGCAATAATATTTATCTTCTAGTCCCCGAAACATCTACTCTGACCTAAAGTTCTCCAGCAGCTGAAACTATTCTAAACCTCAAATACATGCCGAAGTTTCAACAGCCTAGATGCAGTCTCTATTTCCAGCTTTGTTCATCTTGTTCTACCATTGCTTCACTGCTATTGTTAATTCACAGTAAAGGGGAACAGAAATCACTTGATCAAACTATTCAAATCGACCAGCTTTTTCGAAAACACAACATTCGATCGCACACCATTTGAAAGTGTCCTCAATCTCTTTCAAGTACATCAGACTCAGATTCACCTTTAACTACCAAATAAATGTACACATACTAAGAGTTTTACTTGGTGTAATGTTCCTGCACGTGATATCCAAATCGGATTTACTGGCCATAGAATCAAACTATGTAATGGCCATCTCAGTACCCTGACATAACTCCCACTGAAAACATTTGGGGTGAGCCAAATAGGAAAGTCCACAAGTGAACACCACAAACACTGAATAGTGTGGAGTTTCTGTATGGAGGAAGGGTCTCAAATCCCTATCTGTGTTCCCCCACCTCAGCAAACATTATATATGATTCAGAACTGTTATGGCAAATGGAGTGCACAAAGTACTAAATGCAGCATTGTCAACATTTGTGACACTTTTGTGTAACAAGTGCATGTGTATCTTTTTGTTGTCCTGCAACGTGTGCTTAATCTTGGCCAGGTTTCCAGTGGAAATTAGAATATCTTCTTAATCAGCCTACCTGGTTAAATAAAGGTTAAATAGATTAATAAAACAAGGGTTTGAGTAAAATTATTACTTCTAAATGAAAACTTTGTTTCCTTTAAGAATTTTCACCAATTATAGATGAAATTTATATGAGATGGCAGATCAAGCTGGTGAACAGCAATTAAATCTTTTCAGTCTTTTGAATTTACTTAAGGTGTCAATAAAAGTAATAGGGCACTGTATAAAGTAATAGGAAGTGGTAATTATTTAGTGAACAGTATGGATCACCACCAATCGCCAATCAAAACAAGATTCATGTTTTATTTCGAGACAGAATGCACTGTTTTTCTATGGGCTAGAATTAATTGTCACTCATTTTCTTCTGGTTATGTACAGTGGTAAAACGCTCTGAGAATGTTAAAAGTTTTGGTCTCCACAAAGTTAGCTGCTTCAGTGTTCTTAGATCTTTTTGTCAGTAGTTACTATGGTATACTAAAGTATAATGAATTATATTATATAATTATAAGTGTCAAAGGCATTTATTGACAATTACATTAAGTTTATGCAAAGAGTCAATATTTTCAGTGTTGACCCTTCTTTATCAAGAATATCAGTCTGTCCCCGATGTTTTTCCTGGAGAGAAGGGGCTTCTTTGCTGCCCTTTTTGACACCATGCCTTCCTCCAAAAGACTTCGCCTGACTGTGCATACAGATACTTTCACACCTGCCTGCTGCCATTCCTGAGCAAGCTCTGCACTGGCCCTGATCCCGCAGCTGAATCAACTTTAGGAGACACACCTGGTGCTTGCTGGAATTTTTTGGGCGCGCTGATGCCTCCTTCACAACAATTAATCCTCTCTCCTTGAAGTTCTTGATAATCCGATAAATGGTTGATTTAGGTGCAATATTACTTGCATCAATATCCTTGCCTGTGAAGCCCTTTTTGTGCAAAACAATGATGACAGCACATAGTTCCTTGCAGGTAATTATGGTTGCCAGAGGAGGAAACAATGACTTAAAGCACCACCCTCCTTTTAAAGCTTCCAGTCTGTTATTCTAACTCAATCAGCATGACAGAGTGATCTGCAGCCTTGTCCTCGTCAACACTCACCTGTGTTAACGAGACAATCACTGACATGATGGCAGTTGGTGCTTTTGTGGCTGGGCTGAAATGCAGTGAAAATGTTTTTGGGTGGGGGATTAAGTTCATTTTCATGGCAAAAAGGGGCTTTGCAATTAATTTGATCACTCTTCGTGACATTCTGGAGTACATGCAAATTGCCAACTTTGAGGCAGCAGACTTTGTGAAAATTTGTATTCTCGAAACGTTTGAACACAACTATAGAATGAGTCTGATCTCACCCTCAGCGTACATTTAACAATGTTGTTCTATCGTTCTATAGAGATGCCAGAGGCAAATTTCGCTTGCTAAATGACAATGTGGGTTGTAACAGGTATGCCAATCTTTTGTGTTTTATACAGTACGCAATCATCGGATACGCCTAAACCTAACCCAAACCATTATCCACACTGGAGTATGTATTTTAAACCCTTAGTGCCTAAATCTAACATTATCCCTAACCTTAACCCCACTGGAGTGTTGCCATACATGCAAACTAGGGTCTTTTTTGTTCATGTACTTTTGTTTAAAAGCATAATTTGGACGGAAACGCCACTTTTAAGATTTTCCAATCACATTTTGAATGGGAGTGATAGGGGCACACCTATGATCAAGCATCAAAATCGCTATTTTTAAAACACTGAGAAGGCTTGAAACATGAAACTTTGCTCAAAGTATCACCAGGAGCTGTACACGTGAACTTGACCATTGAGAACATTGTTTGTGAACACAGAGTTTACAAAAAAGAAAGGTTTTGTACAACTCACCTCTGCAGCTACAGTACATAATTATTTTTATATTTACCAACTTGCTCCCAAAACACAGCAATGTACTTACTGCTTGAATCTGAATGGCAGAACTTTAGTTAACTGCTTAATTAATAAATTAAATGTAGTTAACTCTGCCAGCTGAAGATATTTTGACCATGTCATGAAAATATCAAAATTGCTAATCGCGATTAGCCGCGATACTAACGGGGTTGACTACAAAGAAAAAAGACCTTGACTTTTGATAATAATACCTTACCATTGTGAAAGTGCCATGAGCAAACAAGCATGGATTTGGAAATATTGCCGAAGGTGGTGGTTTTTCTCCATACAGCGGTGACCCAAGACATCCGACGCCTCTTTGTAATTTCGTACACCAGGTCTCCTTGTGTCTTCCCAAGTACGAAAATGTAAATGAAAACTACAACCATTTTTTTTAGGCGTTTGCCCTGTCGACCATGAGACCTATTACAGCAGTTCATAATGCAGCAATACTGAGCCATTTTTCCTGAAATAACCTTAATAATAACCTTAATATTATCAAATGAACAACGAATTCTATACAGTACTACAGTAACCTACTATACAGTATATCTACTTCCGTACCGTGATTCCCAGAATTCATTGCGATTGGAATTACATCTTCCTTCTATGGAGCCCGTTCATTCGCATTTGAAGATCGACACTTTTTGACTGGGAAAAAAGCAGCCACCAGAAACACAAACTGCTAATTAGGCATTTCCATCCTAATTATGCTTTTAAACAAAAGTTTGACTCGGGTACATTAACAAAAACCCTAGGGTGCATTTTGGCAAGAATTACGCTTTAACCGTTTCCTGGACACAGTTTCAGAGTGTTGCCTAAATTTAACCATTCCCTACATTCACATAGCTATGGCATGCAAAAAAAATATTTGGCGTTTCTATAGCACGATAGAACCACATAGTGTTTTAATCTTTTATTTGACAGAAACAATAACAATAAACATACTGTGTTTGCAATATATCAATACATGTTTACAATTTTAATCCCCCAACATAATCCCCGACCCCCCATACCACCTTCCCCCACTATCCCATCCTGGACTAGAGTAATAACCTCTGGTGACTTTGAACTGAATGAGTCCAAGTCGAGCACAAGATGAAGTAGAGCTTGTTCTTTCAATCACTCCATCCCAGAAATCATTAGAAAATTCAAGACCCATTTCCTGCTCCCAAGCACTTTTAGGTATATTAGTGGAGTGTTTATCACAGGACATAATCCAAGAATAGATTAGTGGAATTACTAATTTCTGCGGAGGTAAAAAATGAAATAGCTCATTCCAGGGCTGGGTGGGGGGTAATAAAGGGAAGCCAACAAATATGGAGGAGATGAAATGTCTCATCTGCAAATATCGAAAGAAATTACATGGGGGTAAAGCATGTTTGACCGCCAGGTTAGGAAAACTCAAAAAAACTCAATTTTCATATAGATCTTTGAAAGTTTTAATGCCATTTTTTTCCCAGAGAGTAAAAGCACTGTCAACCACAGATGGAGTAAATATGTGGTTGTTATTAATAAGGCCCAAAATTGATGTAGCGTATAACCGAAAAAGGCGCCGAATCTGGTACCAAATTTTGAGTGTGGATAGTACTACAGGGTTGTCTAAGTAATGAGAGGGAGATGTAGGGAGAGCGAAGCACAATAAGGCAGGGAGAGATGAGGAGGAGCAGGAAAGACCTTCTAGCAGGCACCACAATGTATCTGGGGATTGCAACCAAAATAGCGGTTTCTGGAGGCTCGTGGCCCAATAGGAATATAGTAAATTGGGATGTGCGAGCCCACCACTGAATTTACATTGCTGAAGTAAAAAACCTGCTAATTGGTGGCTTTCCAGCCCAAATGAAAGAAGAGACTGCCTGGTTAATTGCTATAAATAAAGACATGGGTAAGAAAAAAGGAATAGATTGGAAAAGATAAATGAATATAGGCATGCTATTCATTTTAACAGCGTTGATTTTCCCTATGAGAGAAAGGTAAGTTACCTTTCTTTTTTTTTTTACACTTGCTTTTTTGAAGATTTAGCTTGTTACCAGAAAAAGAACTGAAATTCTCCAGATTGGAAAGAAAAGTTGGTAAAGACGTTGTTGGATTGTGTACATATAGGAGCAAGTCATCAGCACATAAAGACAGCTTTTGTTCCGTTCCCTCCTGTAAGACACCCTGGAAGGAGGGTGAGGCCCGTAAGGCCACCGAAAGGGGCTCAAAAGCGATAGCAAAGATTAGGGGAGAAAGGGGGCAGCCCTGTCTTGTTCCTCATTCTAGGGTGAAGTAGTCAGAATGAATATCATACAGACACTGGCCTGTGGGGATGATTACAGCAGCCTAATCCAAGCAATATATTTATAACCAAAACCAAACTTTTTAAGAACAGCAAATAAATATTCCCATTCAAATGTCTTCTCAGCATCAAGCAATACCACAAGCTCAGGAGATTTTAAAAACTGTTTTGAATCCATAATGTTAAACAGGGTCCGATTGTTATCAAATTAGTGTCCACCCTTAATGAAGCCTGTCTGTTCCTCTGAGATGACTGATGGAAGGGACTGGATGGTCTTAATCTCAGCAAAAAAAAGAAACGTCACTTTTTCCGGACACTATTTTAAAGATAATTTGTAAAAAGGCAAATAACTTTATAGATACTGTAAATGGTTTAAACAAAGTTTTCCATGCTTGTTCAATTAACCATAAACAATTAATGAACATGCACCACTGGAATGGTTGTTAAATATACAATATACCAACAGTTTACAGATGGTAGACAATTAAGGTCACAGTTATGAAAACTGAGGACACTAAAAATAGCTTTCTACTGACTGAAAATGCAGGCATGACCAGGACAATAAATTGCAATGTCTGTATTTAGAGACACATAAAGCAGTGCTACACCTACACCGGATCGGTATATCCGAACATCACACCAGCAGAACAGGTGTTCTGTTGGCAACAACTGCCGAGTTAAGACAGGAATGCACATTCCCTCCATCAGTGCTCAGTCTGTCGGCAATAGGGGGAGAGGCTGGACTGAGGGCATGTAGACCTCTTGTAAAGCAGGTCCTCACCAGACATCACCGGCAACAATGTCACCAATGAGCACAAACCCACAGAACTGGCAAAGTGCTCTTCACTGACAAGTCACAGATTTGTCTAACCAGGTGCGATGGTCTGGGACTCATGTCTATTGTCGAATGAATGAGCGTTAAACCGGGGCCTGTTTTTCTTTGGAGCGGAGAGAAGACATCCTCCTCCCCTTATGTGGTACCTTTCCTGTTGGCTCATCCTGACCCTCCAGCATGACATGTGCGTGATTTCCTGCAAGACATCAGTGCTCTGCCATGGCCAGCGAAGAGCCCGGATCTAATAGGCCTTTTCACAGTGAATTCTATTGTTGAAGATTGGTAAACTAATTTTCGGTCTGTAGTAATACATTGAACGTTGATCAAATTTATTTCCACATCTTTCATGATTAGTCTTATTTCATTTAACATGTTATGGATAGTGTGTATTACATCCACAGATTGACTATCAAATAGTGTTACCACATTTTCTACCATTATATATAAACGTGGCACTATCATTATCAGCTGAATGAAAATATAGCATTTAATGGGAGGAGTTGCATGGCCATTTTCAGAAGCTGCTTATGTTATATTAGCATTGGCTGTTGTAGTGCAGAAGCATAGCATCCTGGTGATGCATGGCTCTGACACTGACCCCACACCGAGCACTTGTGTTAGAAAAAAAATCAGTCCTGTGTCGGTGATCAGAAAATATTTCAATGACACCAGGAAGGTATAACTCCAGTTTTTAAGCACTTCATTAAATGTAAAGGAGGAAACTGAAGTCATCAGGGTTTAAATGTTGCCTACACAAGACCTGCGCTTGATTTCAAACGTGTTGCCTTCGTCACATTGAACCAGGTGCGATTTCTTTAAGACTGCATTAGAAGCTTGGCTTTCCCTAAAATGTCAAAAATATATAGTCAAATATGTATGGAAAGCCATTTTTGTCAATATTAAATAAATAAATATGGCTATGAAATAAGTCCTGAAATAAATAAATGACACAATAAATATATAAATATATAAACCTAGTCCAATAAAATAAATAAATAGTTTTTTATTTCATAATGGTATTTTTCAAAGGGAACATTTTATTTATTTCAGGGGACTTTTATTTCATAATCCCACATTTATTTATTTCAAGGCACTCTTATTTCATAATGACATATTTCATAATATCCATTTGTTATATTCAAATGAATGGGGCGTGGTTATCTCACAGATTCAAACACACAGCACCCGTATGTTTGACCATTGAAATACTCGGGCGAATAAGTGATCTTGAAAATTTAGCCATAGATTTCGAAGTTTTAAATAGTTTGAGAGCATTGAGCTCCTTATTCGTGTGGAAGACGCCATAAGCTTATGAAGATATGCTTGCTTGATCTGGTCTATCAACCCGAGAAATCGCGGATCTGTTTGGTGTCACAAAGCATGATTCAGAGAAGATCGATTTATCAACCTCAGAAATCGGTGATCTGTTTGCTGTGTTACCCAGCACAATTCAGAGGAGATCTCTAAATCGTGCTTTGTGACACACCAAACAGATCCGCGATTTCTCAGGTTGATAGACCAGTCAACACAAAGAAAAACACAAACACAAAAAAACAGTGCTCAATCGGTCTCAAACTAATTAAAACTTTGATATCTATGTCTATATTTTGAAGATCACTTATCCGCCCGAG
>JACXGM010018842.1:0-18771 GCA_016801145.1 Umbra pygmaea | reverse complement strand
CTCTCTCTCTCTCTCTCTCTCTCTCTCTCTCTCTCTCTCTCTCTCTCTCTCTCTCTCTCTCTCTCTCTCTAACACACACAACTGCAGCTCTTCCAGGGCTCTGGTGAGCATGGAAGCTAGTAGGTGATTTCCTTGTGTGGATGCAGTCCTGTCGTGGGCCCATGAGGCTCAAATCAAAAGTGTAAACAGGGACCCTGCAGGAGAGGACCAATCAAAAACACTCCTAAATGTGTGTTTCTGGCTCCCACTCAGATGTATGAAAGAAGGCCAGGCCCAGCTCTGCTTAGAGAAGTCTGACAATCACACACAGAGTAGATGCCGCTTCTATATCAGAGATGTGCACAGATCAGTGGGCTGAACAATATTGATTTACTCATTTGCTTTAAACCAAATTAACCAGCGAGCTGGCTGACACAGTCTGGCAACTCGATCTAGCGCGAACACGGCAACGTTCTGACACAACACGTTCCTGTGACAGCGGCCATTTTGTGTACAGGTTTTTGCTCAGTATTGATGAATTCCTTTTTTACTATGATTATGTTGTCACAGAGGTTGGTTCAAATAGGAATAAGAAACCACAAAGGTCAGTCCATTAAATCCAAGGGACATTAGCATTAGATATGTTTAGCTCTTAGGTGTTTCAGGTTTGACTTACACAACTGGTAATATCCCTACTCTATTGTCATAGAAGAACACAAGTATGCTCATGAATGCACACGTTATCTTCTGGGGATCTAAGACATGGATCTACAGCCTTTGCTAAAATATGATTTACAGTTCTCAAACCCTACTATTTTACCATAGTCTGGGACTTCCTACAGCCTCGCCTGAAAAACTCAGCCACAATGATTCAACAGTTATTGACTTTGACCGAAATAGGTGCCAGTAATAATGGTACTGTAGATATTTAGGTGCACAAAGAACAAAGAACTGGTGAGAGTATTTTCTATTTTTTGTGCTTTTTTTAATTTTCTGCATTTTCCTCTCTTCCCAATTCCTACTAAGCCGCAACTCCCTGGACATATCTGTGGGATGACGAGGGGGGCTCACATGGTTCATCCAACCACATGTTGCCCAGCCGCCGATTCTTTTCACACTGTTCATCCAACACAGAATCCTTTAGTCAGATCATGTACGGGATGATTACGTTCAACGATTATACTTCCGAGATAAAATTTACAGGCGCCCGATCTGGACACAAGGAGTTGCTGGAGAGCGACATGGCAGGATAGATAATGTGATTTATCGAACCCAAATCCCGGGCATCAATATGCCAAAGTGCGCTGCCTTTTTCTCGAGGTCCAGGGAAAGTTAGAGAACACAGTCAGGCTCAAACCACTTGAGTTTTTCAGGCGCAGGAACTGAAACAGGTCATAAGGAAGCATATATAGTGAACTCCGACTGAAATCAAACACTGTTTAATGTGACATTTACTTCAAATAGGATTGTTTTATTGGGCCCAAGTTTATGTTTACAAGGAACCACACAATACATCAGGTGGATCTAGTATTGTTAAATAGTGCTTAAAAAAAATTACATTCAACATTCGAGGAATGCTATTGTTATACAAAATAAAGATTTGTTTTTCATTACATATGTGAAATAATCAAATTCTTGCACGTTTGAGATCTTCACACAATCTGAGGACTGAGATGGCCATTCTAAAACCGTTGTCCTTTTTTCTTGTAAATATTTCAAGGTTGATTTTGAGGTATGTTTTTTATATCTATTTCAGCTTGGAAATTAGCTTGTTGAATATGTTGATACATTGTTGAATTAATTCTTCCTTCCACCTGCACAATATGACCAGTTCTACAGTACTTGCTGCAGCACAACCCCAAAGCATAATGGAGCCGCAACCCATTGTTCTTTAAAACATATTCTCTCAACGTACCACCTTGGTTATTGCCAAACAGTTTCTATTTCTTACAACTTCCATTTCTTGACAATGTTTCAGACAGTTGAATTTGGAAGCTGGAAGCATTGAGAGACTGGATAAACAGTGGTATAACAAGTACTTTATATGTACATATGATTTTAGTACAGATAGCTGATAAGTAGATAAAGAAGTGAATTGACAAACCATCTAATAAGAGTATGAACACAGGTAGACGTGTGTGGCCCAGGCTGGTCCAGCTGTTAAGGTCACTGCTTAATGTTACTGCTGCAGTTTTGGCTCCATTTCAGTTTCAGGAAATAACGTTCTCAACTGTCTCAATAAAGCATACAGTTCTAGAAAGTTCCTGCCACATATGTATCAAGTAAAGGCATTTTTATTGAATGAACAGTGTGATAAGAATCAGACTGGCTTAGCGGCACATGCTTGGAGGAGACGTGTGATCGATGTTTGGAGTTGCTGACAAAATGAGGTCAAAGAGGAAATGGGCAAATGGGTACAAATCTGGGTGAAAATAATTTAATAAAAAATCTTAAAACTGGACTGTAATCTTCAGGGCCACAAACAGTGGAGATGCAAATGCACAAGTTTACATCGTCTGTGTTAATAGTGGCTTTGCAACTGCTCCATCTGCTCTACTGGTCAGACGCCAGATTGCACACACACCTACACACATGCACGCACAATCAAGTACGCACACACACACAAATTCACCATTCACCAGTAGGTTTTGCCATTTAAACAAAAATAGACACAAACACAATATATTCTAAATATTAATACTATATACACTACTAATACTATATACCATAAACTAACACCATATTCTAAATAATAATACTATATACTAACTATGAATATTATATCCTATAGATATACTAACAATATATACCATACCCTAACACTAAATAATATATCCTACTAAAACTATATACCAATCTGTCACTGGTTGCCCAGTTTGATTGACAGACTCCATCTCTGTCTTTTACAAACACACACACACACACACACACACACACACACACACACACACACACACACACACACACACACACACACACACACACACACACACACACACACACACACTCACACACTCGAGGCTGCTGGTCAGTGATTGGTTCCTCTAGGGAGGAGAGCGGTCACAGTTGGCCAAACACGCACAGTGATACACAACACACACACACCAGCACTCGTCCAAACACCAACAACCCCGTGACACAACCCCAGACTCTCCCCCAGTCAAATCTCAGAGGCCATTCACTCAGCCTGAGGCTCCGATAGGGCCTAGCGACGCGAAAGATGCTCTGGGACCACCATTGTTCCGTATTAATATGCTATCGACCCGCCAAGACACGCTTTGTCAATGGACGGCCGCCGGTCGAGCTCCCTCGCCCTTTTAGTTGAACATATTGACGTGTAAAGCACTAGAGGAAGGCGGTAATGGATAATGGAAACAGTGGCAATCGGAGCCACGTCCTTAGTTGGCCCCACTTGGGAACCTGGAGGGTATTTTGGGGCTTCAGTTACTGTAAAGTGCCCCCTTTAAGTTACCAAAGGATAGGGAGTGAGACAAAAAAAATGGACGGTCACATCGTGACGCAACATCACAAACAGACGTCTCACTGGAGTCGGGTTGCTATTTAGACTGGTGCCGACATGATGGATTATTTCAACTCCCTCTGTCTCCAGCCAGGCATTTTGTCTCCATACCGAATTGGCAAATACAAATGTGTATATTTATATTTGGTTTGAGATATAAATACAGACTGGCTTAGTCTCAGCAGATTTCTCTCCCCAAACGCTGTTGTGTCTGTAAATACCTCTAGACAGCAATATAAGGCATTCATTGTGAAGGTGAAAAACATAAGACCTCGCTGTCTTCAACATTAAAAGAGACAACTGATGACAGTTTAAAATTTCAGCTTGTGTAGAAAGGGCCATGATTATACAATATACATATTCCAAAACAAGAATGCTAAACGTGACGTACAAAAACTAACAAGCAATGACTTTCTGATCTTGTTAACTTATTGGGCCTTATTTTAACGATCTGAAATGCAAGTATCAAATGCGAAACGCAAGTGACATTGTGTGGGAGGGTTGCTGTTGCTATTTTACTGGCGGGATAAATTACTCCTGCGCCCAACGCAAATGTAAAATGGGTAGGTCTGAAGTAGCTTTATTAGTCATAGGTGTGATTTGGGTGTAACGTGCAATAAACCAATAAGAGCGTCATCTCACATTCCCTTTAAGAGCAGACGGGCTTGTGCCATGGCGGATTGCTATTATAACGGCGGATTGCTATTGATCTTTCTTTTTACAAAATGTAAATAAAGAAATGTCACAAGACATAGCCTAGTTTTGGACTTACTCTCACTGAATCACGAGGTTATGAATGCATGGTAATATTTTGCAATGTAGTCTAACATTAGACCGAGATTACTCTTCTGTCAGCTTTCCTCTACCGTTCTGTATTTCTGGGCATTTGGGTTAAGTTGCAACGGCACATGCATGTCAACATCACGTCTCCTGAAGTCCTGCGTGTTTGTGTGTGTTTTCGATTAAACAGCATTTCGCGCACTTGCTGGCATCATAAATTGTGTTATCATTAACCATGTCTTTAACGGATAGCTGTTGTCCCCTTCACAGCCACCCATCCAAGGGGGGATTCCTCATGGCAAAGTTGCCATAAATGAGTCGTAATTCGCAAAGACATGGGTGATTTTACTATTAGCATTGCAAATGACTTGTATGTTGATTGAATGGGTTCCCTTGAGGTTGATGTATATCAGTGCAAATAATTCATTCTGAATAATTTGAGTTAATGTGTACACTAGATGTATACCTATTTCTTTCACATTTTCGGACACCACAATGACTTCCCTCATGTGGTAATATTTTTCCTTCTAATTACATATTGCAATAATAAAGAACTGCTGCATTTGTGTAGATGAGGGGAGCAAAGTGTATGCGCGTTGTGCACACGCTACATTATGGTTAAGCATGCGCCCTTAAAATAGCATATGAATAACACACCACTGACTATTAAACAGGTTTTTCCTGGTCAGTGGCAGAATTGTTTTCAGGAACTGCAAGATAGCACCAGGGAACATTTGCACCGGAACACGCCTCTTTTTTTTCGCTGAACCGCCCAACAAACGCAAATTCATTCCCTAGTTTACTGACGCACGTCTGTGGAGGGAAAAGTCCCACATGCATCAGGTGCAAGATAGGAATGATACATGCGTTTGTGTAAAAAGTAAATTGTGTTGGGTGCAAGATGGGGCCCATTTTGTCAGAACTTGGTAATGTATGTTTGGTTCAAAGTTTGGGGAATTCTAACTGACCATGGTGGAACAAAGTGGATGCGTAGCACATTGGATACAGCAACCAAGATGAGGTATTCAGAGCTAGAGCTACAGGATCTTATAAAAACTCATCCACATTGTGCCTCTGTTAATTAAAGAGTCTGTTAACAGGGTTTTCTAAGCAGTTGTATAGTTTCCACCCCAGTCTGCTCTATTTGTGGACTCTACATGGAGGTCTGGTAAACAGAAGGTATGCACGCTCCACCACAATGCAACTGCCGTGTTACTTGTCCGATACAAGCTAAAAGAGATTGCATGATGCACGCAAACACACACCGGCCTTGTGAACGACCATAGTGTGATCCTTCCCCCCAGGGACGTGGCCTGCTTGGCTGTGGCGTGCTGAAGAGAGCCGGTAGACCATAGAGCCTCTCCAAGCCCCCTCAAGCCAGCCCTGTGGAGGGTCACAGGAGGCCTGACCGGGAAGCTGCATGTTGGGGTCAAAATATCATCCACACAACCGCTGCAAACTGAGATAGATAGCTAAAGAGATGGTGTGATTGAAGACAGTAGAGGGGGAAAAAAGCCCACCGTTCAATTTTCTCACATAGAAGTGCCGCATCAGCAGCCGCAGCATTTCCTTCTTCAACAATTTTAAGCGTAAATATTCCTCGCTGCATCCCACTATCAGTGAGATGTGACCTGTGTAAACAGAGGTTATGGTTATTTTTATGATGAGGATGGATACATTGAACTCCCCTGAGGGCGGCCCGCTCCACTAATCTGAAAGGGCAAGTGGTGTTGAGTCAGCGGAGGGATATGACATGAGGTTAGGTCCAGTCTTATCTGTGTGTCAGCCATGCTCTCCTCCCCTCCCCATGCTGAGAGAGAAATTGTCCAAAATGGCTTCCTCTACCCTACGTAGAGCCGTGCACTCCAGACCTGATTGCCATTGGGGAAAGAATTTACTTGAGCATCGCGACGAGCAAAACTGAAGATTGGAGCCGATTAACGAGGGGTTGAGGCATTAGGCAGTGTAGATTTTGATGTACAGTATGCGGCTGACTACTTCACTTGAAGGAGTGACATATTTATCGGATTGTGGAGTTTGGTGTGAAGGGGGGTTGATAGTGGGGGTTAAGGAAGTGGCCTGTCAGAAATGTCGTGGACATGCAGATAAAACAAAGTTGATGTGACACTTTATGAACTGCAGCCTATGTATATGTCCCGATAAGTGTCGACAAAGTTAACGTTCCAGTCTCGGGAGACTGTGGCGCCGTGGCAAATGTTGAAGCGCATGAAGTATGATGTCTCCCTTTTTACACCTAAAACGAATGCAATCCATTTAACGCAATAATTTCTCGCTTTGAAGCATCATTACCATAAAGGCGGATTGATTCACCGTCCAGGCGAAATGCCGGAGATATAAAATAACGCAAAGGGACAGCTCATTAATTTTCCGCGCACTTGCGCCCAAGTTTTACGTGGCCTACTGGAAATTTACTGCTTTGACAGACTAAAACCGAGCGCGCTCTTAATTTGTATCACCTCAGATTTGTTTTTGTTTTGGCATCATCTTTATTCTTTATTGCAAATTACAGACTGGCCCGAGTAATCTGGCGGGTCCTCCAGAATGCTGATGAGCTCTGGGCTTCAGGATTTACAGTTCTGGGAACGGCCACCGGATGTTTATGATTATTGGAGCTTTTCTTCTCTCAATATTTTATTCGTTTCTCTCTCTCTCTGTCTCTCTCACTGCCTGACTCTCCATGTGTCTGCCTCTAACTGTCTATCTCAGCATTTGTCTGTCTCTCTGTGTTCCTCTTTGTACTGTATCGCACTCTGGCCTTCTGTAAATCTCAAGAGTATGCACGCACACACACACAAACATACACACACAGTTTCCATCTCCCCCTCTCCTGTTGTATATCCAACTACATAGGCCTCAATAGAGCCAGAGTATCACTGATTTCTGACCCCACTGGGAGTCCGTCAGTGGATGAGAATGGACTCTGGAGCCGTAAACGTCCAAAGCCCAGTCTGTTGTGTACACCAGGAGGGTGATAATATCAATATACATACAAGTACATTGATAAAAAGTGGTCTCAGTGCTGATTGGTTTCTTTTGCCAGAGGAAGCAGTCCTGTACAACAGAGATGGCAAAAGTAAAAGTACTCGGCTGAGTTCACACATTTTGGGAATTCTCTAAATAAAACCCAAATGACCAGGATATGGTAGTTTATTACTACTTATTCACCACAATTAATCTTTGTTTATTATTACGTTAATAGATCACTGATAAGTTATGAACTGTCTTTACCAGTCATGTTGGTCTCAATTAGGAACTTCCCACAACTTGTGAACTCAGCTTCGCCCAGAAAAGTACTTTTACTTGTACTCCACCTCTTGTTGTCCTTGGTTGGCGGATGCTGTGGTAATTTGTCTACCAAGCGTATGAACTTATTTAACACCATACAGGACTATGCAAACTATATTCATAGGACTACTTGTTATCTACTTGAACTAATCAAAACAGAGCATTGCTAGCAAATAAGTTGAGTTCTTTTTCTGATTCAAATGGTTTTGCTTAACATTTTCAATGAAAACATGACACTATTTTACAGGTTACATGCAAGGTACTACTTAAAAAGAAAAGCATTTATCTAAACATGAATCAAAGTTAGGCTGAGAACATATGGTTCACTAAAGTCAAAAACTTAAATAGCAAAAAGTGAGCCCAAAATTGCATGAAATACTATTTAGCAAAACACAAACATGTGAAATATGAACGTATGAGAGAGTCAATTACGTTCGTAGGGAACTAAATTTAACACTCGAATAACATTAAATATATACGTTTGAAGATCATGACGTAGCATGTAAGTAGCGTAGATGGTCGGGGATGGTGGACGGGCATATAAATTTGCAACTTTCATGCCGATGTTCGCGTTCAAATCCAGATGGAAACTTTGTGTGTTTTGTTGTCCATTGCAGCATGATGCAGACAGGCGATTGTGAGATTATTTTGTAATGTTGACCCTAACCCTAATACTAAGAATAACCTCAGTATCATCATGTCCAACCTTAAAGTTCGTAATCTCATGCCTAACCGTAACCCTAACCTTAATGTGAATGTTTCAATATAATTTTGAACGCTATGTGTGGAATGTTCTCACATGAATCCGAGAACCAAAACGTCGAAGTGCAACGTAATAGAAGGACGAATATATCCTAATAGCAAAACTTGCAGCAGAAATGTAAAAAGACCCCAAAAATGTTGGCATATAACGTAATTTATGTTTTCAAAATAGTTTCCTGAGAACGTAATTTGGGAGAACTTCTGAGACGTACGGTTGCAAAGAGTAGAACGAGGGAGTGCGATAAAGAGGCATAGGAAGGAGAGTTATAGTTACCATGTTCTAGCTACATCCTCTGGTTGACTGGTGTGAACTGGAGGGGTGTTGGTCATGGTCCAAGTTAAACTGCAGGTGATTTCCTGAAGTGTAGTTTGTTCCTACGTTGGCATCCGCTTCCAAATGTTGTGTTGTCATTCCTCTAGATACGTCTCCCACATCTGGTCTCTCAGGTAGCTTGCAGGGTGCTTTTTAAAAGCCACCATAATCCCATTAAACTGGTTGAGCCATTTTTACTGGGCGACTAATGAAATAATTTAAAACTCTTGTCAAGGTTATACAGCAATGCGCAGCAAATTTAATTTGACACTTCAAGTCTGCAACTGTTTAAAAGTTTTCGGACTGAAAATTCACTCTGCCTGGAGTCACTCCCTTCTGTAGGGATGATTTTAACTGGCACGCAGAGGAGGCTGAAGTAGGAAGAGATTATATAAGTAAATGGGTAGAGAAGCTTAAACAATGTTAGCTATTTGCTTTAGAAATTATATTGTGCAAACTCCCATGTATAATCTATAAATATATATGAATATGTAACATAACGTAACTAACATAGAATTTTTCGCTAACTGTGGAAAGTGTGGATACATATTTGACATTAACAAAGCAGGTTACATTACGCTCACCATTTGCATGCCACACCCAGGTTAAAGGGGAACAATGACGAAGTTCAATAATTTTTCTATGTTCCTAAATCATTTTAAGTAATTATTTGATGCTCTCACTTATCAGTCAGTTCTCTCATTCAGTCGAGCTAGCGCGAGTGCTACGTCAATAGGTTACGTTGGTCTGTGCAGACGAATATGCTTGATACAAATTTGTGAAATAACAATAATTTGCGTACAAAACAAATGTTCTTTCACAAAGAAAATCCCAAAATCGTGATACCCAACTGCTTTTGGTACATAAAATATACACTTGGTACAGTAAAATTCAATTCATGGTTTAAAACACATTTTCTTACCTCCCTACTTCCTTCTTTAAGTCTGCTAGAGGCATGTTCAACTGTTCAATGAAATGCAGACTTCTTTTTCTAAATTCACACTGCTTTTTCAATAAGATATTCTCAATCATGGAGGATATTTGATTAAGAATATATAATTGATAGACCGATGGTATGTTGTGTTTAGAGACTTGAATTATGAATTTTGAAGAAAAATTACAAATTTTCTTTATTTTTCTTTACATATTTTTCTTACGTATTTTCTTTACGTCTCAAACACGCTGTCAGACTAGCACTGGGCTGGGAAGAAGCATGTGATCTTGTTTTTCTTTCACATCACCATAGATGTCAGAAAAGTTGCAGTATGTTTGAAACCACACACCTGACATTTATCATACAAAATGTATATTTTATGTACTAAAAGAAATTGGGCTTCCAGATTTGGGGTTTTTCTTTGTCAAAGAACATTAGTTTTTCACGCAAATGTTTGTTCTTTCACAAAGTTGTATCAAAGGCGTTAATCTGTACAGACCCATATAACCTATTGATGTAGCACTCGCGCTAGCTCTGCCTTGTTCTCCCTGAGTGAGAGAGCTGACTGATGAGGGAGACCGTCAAATAACCACTTCAAACGATTTAGGAACATGGACAAATTATAGAATTTCATAATTGTTCCCCTTTAAAGCCTTTTTCTGCAGGATGTCAATTGGCGTGTCGCCAAAAAGAAAAGTGTTTAAGAAATTTTTATCTGTGGAAAAACAGACAGCTTTATGTCATCTGAGCAAAAAAACGCCAGATTTGTTTGTGGTAGTGAAAATTCCCCAGAACTCCTCCAAATAAACCAAAGAGAAATACAAGTGAGGACCATTTGTCTTAGGGAATTAGGTTTAGATGTTAAAGTTTGGGGTTTGAGCTAAGATTAGGGAATTAGGTTTAGATGATAAAATTTGGGGTTTGAGCTAAGATTAGGGAATTAAATTTAGATGTTAAGGTTAAGTGTAGATTTCGAGATTTTACGATTACAGGTATACTATTACTGGCAAGATTATATCTCCGACCTGACCTGGGAACGCCTCGGGATCCCCCAGTCGGAGCTGGTTAATGTGGCTCGGGAAAAGGACGTTTGGGGACCCCTGCTGGAGCTGCTGCCCCCGCGACCCGATCCCGGATAAGTGGACGAAAATGGATGGATGGATGGATGGATAGACTATTACAGTTGAGTAAACTTACTCCTCATGTCTTTACTAATTATGAACAACAGGTATGATGGTGTTTTGGTGTGTGTGTTGTACAAACGCATTTGTGTGTGCTGTACACACACATTTGTGTGTGTTTGTAGCTGAATCTTCGTGCACCACTGCTGTCCATAGAAATTTGACAATTTATTAACGCTAGTTGAGAAGAATAAGTTATCTATGGTCTGGCTAGCTTTCGTTAATACTTCCTGTTAATGACCCCACTACCTTCTCTTCCCCCAGGGCTTGACCTTGTCAGTGTTTAAAACCGCTCGTGCTTGGTGACATACACTCACTGGCACACCTCCCTGTTTGTTACGCAAACAAAGCCTCACTCCTTTTATTATCAACGAACCATAACCAAATCAATTTATAAACAGTCTTATCTGTCCGCAGGAATGCTGCTGTTACGATTAACTCCTCCAAACCGTTAACTCTTTGCATACAAAACTGGCGATGCTTAAGCTGTTTAGAGAGGTGGAGACAAGGCTGAACTTGGTTGTCCTCTGAAGGGATATTCCAACCCCTGCTGAGGGAGGAGAGGGGGAGAGTTCTGACATGTCATTTCTGAAATTGAGTTTTGATAACTGACAATTTGTTCAGCTAGGGAAATGCCAGATTCCCCAAAGATTGGTAAAGTGCATAATGGAGGTGCCAGCTTGAGTCTCTGGTGTGTTTTGAACCCCCACACACCATCAGACTCAAACTGATACAGAAATTAGACATACACACACACGTACACACGCACTCTCTCTAAAGTGAAAACACACTACCAGGCGCACACACACACATTTGCAACACACAGAGAGACAATCGACTCTCAGAATGTTGGTAGAGAGAAGCAGATAATAAACAAAATGGCTTCATGTCTATTTAGTCATAAGAGACCTATTTGATTTTCTCTTAACTATTATCCACCACTTGAAATCTAGTACTATGTTACAATTTATAGAAACCTGAAGATGTGTCTGATTAGTGTGTCGGGATAATCTAGCATTTAACTACGGAACGTATGCTACAGAATTTAAAAATGAATTTCCCTCCAATGCACTTATTTGTGTAGATTAGGCTTCATCCCTGCTCCCAAAGCAAAAATGGCCTCCGAATAAACTCCATATTGCATGTTTATAGAGATAATGTAAATAAATTCCCACCGCTTTGGCTATGGTCCATGAATAGCTCTTTCAAGGATGAACCCAGGAAGATGTAAAACCGCTGGATGATATGTTCTCCTCTTCACAACACACATCTGGTCACCTACTAACGCATGGCTTTGTATTTCAGCCGGGGTGAGAGTGGAACAAGCTCTTAATGAGCTCTAATATCCGAGTCAGAGCTCTGGAGTACTGACACGGTTCTCTCTCACCTCCAACATCCCACCGAAGCCATTCATCACATTTGGCCGAGCACCCTGCATGGGTCTCATCATGTAACGGCAATAGTCACTCCATTATTGTAATGGAAATGGAACTGCTACCGACTGCATTCCAAATGGCAAACCATTACCTATGTAGTGCACTAAGGCCCTGGTCAGAAATGAGCGCACTAAGTAGGGAGTAGTCTTGCATTTTGGAGCCAGCGCTGTACAGTATGAGGAGAACAGCAGGTTAAATTTGTCTCGGAGCACTATCGGATGCGAGGAGTAATCCCCTTATGTATTTGTCTCAAGGTTGCGATTCAAATAGGTCATCCGTTTCATTAAAAAGGGAGTTGTCAATATATGGGGCATTTTCATGAAGGTGACATTTTCTCTATTCTACTGTAATTAGACTTATTTTTTATTTTTTCTATGGACACAGGTTACTTAAAAGTCAATTCTGATGATCCCTGCTGAGAGTCTTGATGTCAGGTGGCAAAAACCAGATACAAAGTGCTCATGAAGCCTAACGTAAGCTAAATATACACTTTTGGAAGTACATTATAATGATTTTTGCCGGGTGACATAAACCGGTTATGAAGGTTTATAGCCTGTTATACACACACACCCTGCATTTATCTCACTTTCTGATGAGTTCCAACCTACTTAGTTATCCGCTTGTGTCCTCTGTGGGTTCGGGAGATACATTGTAAAATAAGCCTGAAGGATATTGGGAAGCATCCAGCTACCATGTGACATAATAGAGGTAGTTTAAAGAGCACACAGAAAAAATGTTACCGATGGAATTTAGGGCTTACCACTTTAAATAATAGCTGCAGGGAGTTAATGCAAACCCCCAGACCATAATGATATGGCACACTTAATGTAAAGTGGGCCTAAATTATTAATCACATTGTACGTGTATGAGGTATGTCTCTGTGCTCTGTCAATTTGTACTTCTAAAGCACAGTTTTTTTTTACAGCACTACTGTGTTCGTCTTGATTGAAACGCCTGAGTAGGAGGTCTGTGTTTATTCACGTGTGTGAATGCAGTTACGGAATGTAACTTATTTCCTCAAAGGAGCTTGTCTCACTTCACGCAGACCAAGATTAGTAAGTTAAAATTCTGGACAGGCAGATTTTTAAGAAAGCTGTTTTCAGGGAGATGCATGTGAAAAATAAATTGGCAACTAGCATTAATATGTATAATTAATTTCGTTGTTATCCACATATTTGAGCAACCGAGGGAGAAAAGCAGAGCATGTGAATCTGGAGGCCGCTACGTGAAACGTTTTAACATTTACATTCAAATTCAATTTGCTCGACTGTGAATATCTGCCTCCTTTTTTGGTGCTGATTAATTCAGTTTCCTTGTTGTTCATTTTTAAGTTTAATAACATAACCCCAAGGTATTTCCTTTTTCTCCAGTTAACATGCTGGGATATCGTGAGCAATTTCAGCAGTTATTTTTGTCTGTCTCGTTACAGATCCCCCCATCCCTGCAACTCCTCAACAAGAATACATTATAAAACTTAAAAGGCAAGCTTATCAATATCTACTTATCTTGGCTTGCAGCCAGACCTTTGCAAAGATAATCAGCCACCATAGGGAAAAAATAGATACTCATACAGCATATTATCACAACTCCTCTAATACACCCTTACATTTACATTTTAGTATATCAGAAGACACTCTTGTCAAGAGTCAATTTCTTTTGCCACTTTCAATAAAAAAAGTTGAAACTGACCTTAGCCCAACCTGCCACACATTTGCAGAAACACACGCATGCCCGAACACATACCTCGTCTCTATCTCTCCCCCAAAATAGGGAAGGATTCGGACAATAATCAGATTCCCCGTTTCTTGTCAGCTCGTCTTCTCAATATGACACCTGTTCATTGTGTGCTGGCACCCCATTGAAATCCGCTTGATTTTCCAGGTGTTAATGTAGGACGCAAAGTTTGTTTCATGTCTGTAGGGGGCATGTGCCTAGCTGAGGTTAAGATAACCCTCTCTGTCACCGCCTCGTTACATTAATTAGACCTTTTCGGCCCTCTGTGCACAACTGGAGGATTTAGACCACCCCTCCAAGACCTGGGAGTGCTTTGCAAATTGTTGCTAGCTCACCACCTGGATTATGATAGGATCACGGAAGCTATGATTATGGTAGTCAGTAATTGCTGGTGTACATTAGCTGTCAGGTTCCTCTGTTCCTCGCTCCCTGACCGGAGGAAAACGTATTTCTCATTCAGAGCGACTTTGATGATGTGTTTTCAGAAGGTGATCTTATCCTCAATGATTAGGTTCTCGCTAACAGGTGTAACAGACCCTAAGTACTTTTGTACACGCCTATGCATTCATCATATATCTAGTTTCAGCTAATAACGTCAGCAGAACCAGGTGTTGTCCAGTTTGTCTTAATAGTAATGGTTCTGCTTGCCTTGACAAAGACCTGTGTTTTAGCTAAATGTTGTCATTAGAGTTGGTAAATTGGAAGCAATTTCAGTGTTGTTGAATTTTATTGATTCTTGCCAGGGCTATATACATAATGATCACTTTGGTTGAACGTGTGTTCAATATTACATATTTAATATACAACGTACCCACTGACATTGTTTTTAGCAACAACAATTAAATGGTGATTGTTTGTTGAAGTCATTTCGTGGTTTGTTTTGCTCTGAGCTTTAATATTTACATTAACTGAGACCTGAGGTTCCACAGCAGTGCCTGGGAAATTAGTCATCTACAAGCTGCATACATTTAACAGGAACTATCAGGATGGTTAATGACCCGCTATGTTTTCTCTGTCTCAGAGTGTGCGTGCGTGCATACATATGTGCTTGTGTGTGTGTGTTGTGTTCACACATGTGACAGTAGCATACAAAACACTATTGGACAACAAGGAAGGAATATATTAAGCTAGGGAATCCTTTATCTTTTCCCCCAAGCAACTGTTGCTACAGTCCAAAGCTCTGCATTTAAACATCAAATGTTGTAATGCTCAGTCAGCAAAGCACAAAAACTATAACCATATATTACTAAAAGAGAGTCTTGCTGAACAAAACAAAGGATGGAAAGCTACCCTTAATGTCCACAGGCTCATAGTCCATTACTCAAAGAGCACTACAGCAGGGTGTATTTAAAAATTGCTCTGTTAGTATCACAGTGTTAGTGGTGGCTACATTTCTATTGGCTTCTCCACATTAGACACGGCCTAAGTAGAGGCAAAGGTTTGGGTTTATTTGTTGGGTGTGTGGGATAATTATTATTAAGTTTAACAAAATGAACATACCAACAGCACTGACCCAGCACCTTTAAAATGCTAAATCAAATGCACTGGACAATCAATAACAAGACACACAATAAATTAACATTAATGTTTGGAAAAAAAGTTTAATGGGCATACAATTGTCAAAGTCCAGCTTACAGACTTTTCTGGAATTTGGGCACAATTTATTGCATTACAAAATGAAAATTAGATTTGGGAACTATGATTTTTTTCTACAGCAATCCTACAGGGCTGAAACCTGCAGAACTATGATATTCCTGCAGTATATAAAAACTCCTAAAGGACCAGCGGAATATTGCACTTCTTGCAGGACCATGACCATTAATATAGATATATTATATTCATATTGTCAATTTTTTCATGCAATGTAATATGGTGCACTTACTTTAGACCCAAACTGCTATAGACCTGTCTACATCCTGCCCTGCCTCTCTAGTCTTCAAAAGCCAGGTCAATAAACAGATTATCAACCATTTCGAATCCCACCACAGCCTCTCTGATATGCAGTCCTGTTTCCAAGCCGGTTGTGGGTGCACCTTAGCCACACTCGAGGTCCTAAATGACATCATAACTGCCATTGACCAAGGACAATATTGTGTAGTCAATCTTCAGTGACCTCGCTGTCACACCCTAGAATTCCATTCCTCTGTGCTACCTGTTCCCCTCCTCCTTATCCAGGTGTTTCTCATGTACTGATTGTTTCCTGGTGTTTAACCTGTCCTCTCTCCCTGTTCTGGTTGCTAGTTCGTCTTGTGTGTTTCCTGAGTCGTCCCAGCCGGTCTGTTTATTTCCCAGTGTCTCCCAGTAGCTGTTACTAGATTACCCGTGTACCGAACCCTGCCTGCCACGTTTACCGATTCTGCCTGCTGTCTGCCTGTGCCTTCTGACAAGTATCATTACTGTGTACCGTACCTTACCTGTCCCTCACCTGAGCCTGCCTGCCGTATATTGGGAGTAATAAATTGAGTTTGCGCTCCGTACCTGTCTCTGCTGTCTGCATTTGGGTCTAGGCCTGAGTTGTGATAGTGGCTAAAGCTTTCAACTCTATCAATCACAGCATCCTCATTGACTCATGAGCCTTGGTTTCACAAATGACTGTCTCTAGGTTCTAGATTGGTGCTAGGTTCCGGCCAGGGATGTGTGGCCAGATTGTCCAGCTCCGCGCCCTTGGGGTCGCCCCCAGGACAGGGTGGCCCCGCGCCACCAGAGCTGCGCTTCGGGGGGGGGGTACTCTCAGCATTATGGAAGATCCTGGAGCTCCCCCTCACCGTTCTTCCCTCTCACACACTCTCATCAGCAACAACCAATTCCACCTGTGTCTTGTTATGTTGCCTATAATACCATTCCTGCTGTTGAGGGTGTTGTGAGTGAATGTTTGTTTGTCATGTTGCACTGTTATGTAGACCATTTCTTATGTATTTATATGTAGACCTGTAACTTTTATGTAGACTGCTATATTCATACTTGTTACGTTCTATTTCTGCGAGTTGTTACGAGGTCAGCTGGATTATTCTACTTGTCTGCCAGAGAGGAGTTGGTGGCCATTCTGTTTGGCCACCCTTTCATTTTGAAATGTATTTTATTGAGCTGGAAGCTTGTTTGCCCAGTAAAAGAATATATTTGAGCTACTCCTCTGCACTTGACCCCTCTCTATCCAACTGCACGTGACAATTCCTATGTTTTCCAACATGGGTTGGAAAGCTACGCACTTTAGCCTGCAATGTAAATAATATATGTTTATCCAGATATTTGGAAAATACCAAAGTAAAAAAAAGTTGAATGAATCAATAATGCAATATTCTGTATATATAGACCCACACCAATTATAACAAAACCTAGAGTTACTGTATGTGTGTTTCTTTCATTTTTATAACACATTTTCAATGATGACCTGGGTAAGGTCATACAGTTGGAAGAGTACAGTTGAACATACAAAGGTAAATAAATAATTCACTGTGTCCTTATTGCAGTAAACACATTAAGCCCCATGTACTGTAGCCCAGTTGGTAGAACATGGCAATTCAAAGCCAGGGTTGTAGGTTCAGTTCCTGGTGGGGCGAAAGTATCAAAATATGTACATCAATACTATAAGTCAGTTTAGATAAGAGCATCTCCTGAATGTAAAAAAATCTAAAACTTCGAAGAGCAAATAGAGGTCTGTTGGTAATTGGCAGATTGTAAATCGTCTCAAACTTTCACTATACAGCAAAAAATGTGTTACACCTTGTGACTGTATTATAATGTGTATGCAGAAACTTGCTGGTTTCTAAGTTACAAGGTGACAATGCACCAATTGGGTTTTCAATGACACATCTACAGATGTGCACCATAACACGAAAAGCTTTTAAGCTTGCAAAATGACATATTTGAGAGGGACTGGAGCCTTTGATTCTGTTCTCGGGATGCCCACAGATTCAGAACAGTCCTCAGACATGCACAAAAAATATTATATATGGTACTTTGATAAAGAACTATTAATTTAGCATGTGTTTATCCTGGCATTTAGATGAAGAATACAGCATTTGGTCCCTAACTAGGGAACTATTCCTTAAAGGCCATTTTCAGCATTACATTATTAGTGATTTGTTTAAATATACCATTCCCACCAATGAGTGGTGCTCCATCGGCCCCTCCCCTTAAAATATTTAGCTTGGCCCTGACCCTAAGGAATAGAGCGCTATGTCTTAAGCTGAAAGCATGTATTGTTGTTGATGTGTTGATTCACAAGGGACTGTGTCCAGACAAGATTGAGCCACTGCTGTGTACTGTATGTGTGGCTTCACTGAGGGGAATGAGTGGTTATTCTCTGCCGCTTTCTGTCTCTGAGTATCGTCTGCTTTCTTTCTTTCCATCTCTTGCCCTCTCCCTTTGTCTGGGAAAAAGGAGTGCTTTTTTGCCTCTCTCTAGGAAAACACTTTGAAACAAACCAACCTCACCTCCCAGGAGAGCTTTGCACTGTGAATCAATGTGTGCCTGGGTCAATTGATGCGGTGACATGAACCATGCAAGGAGAGGATGTAAAAGAAGCACTCTTTTAACAGTTGGACTACTGTGGTCCATGCGTCGCCCAACATGAATGCACTTAACTATGCTACCGGCACTCACTATTTGGTACAGATGTCTTGGCTACTTTTCCACGTGCGCTGCATCACCTTTGGTGACCATCACAGAGACTGACACACCTTTGCCAGTGCAGCCCTTTGGGTTAGAAACCACAGCACATTGGGTTGGAAATAGTAGGGGTTTGGGTTGAAAACAGTAGGCGTTTGGGTTGGAAACAGTAGGGGTTTGGGTTGGAAACAGTAGGTGGTTGGGTTGGAAACAGTAGG
>JACXGM010018841.1:0-12896 GCA_016801145.1 Umbra pygmaea | reverse complement strand
TGGGGTGCTACTGTTCGCCGAATGGGAGGACGTTTGACACCTCTACGGGGGCGAGGACGACACGGAGGAGGAAGAGGACAGGGAATCCTGGGACGAAGAAAAGGAGTGGGAGATACCCCCGAGTGGAGTGGAAGAGCCATTCGGCGGACACTACCCCAACTGTCTCTACCACAGCCCCGGATGGCCTCTACTCCCTCCGGTAGGGTTTCCTTCTTCCCCAGCCCCCCTAACTCTCAGGTTCAGGGCAGTGGTCCATCACACAGGGCCGCCCGTCTGAGGGCTAGCCCTCGTAGGTACTCCATCCTTCCAGGCCAGTCCTCAGGCTAGTTTACGTAACTTCTCTAGATCACAGGCTACCTCTGCTAGCTCCAGCTCCCCGCTTAGCTACTCTCACTCTCTGGCTAGGTTCCCCAGCATACAGGCTACTTCTCCTAGCTATGATGTTGAAGCCCCCCATACTCAGGTGCAGGGCGGTAGTCCACATAGGGCCCCCCTTCTGAGTACCAAGTCTTCTAGCTTTCAGGCTAGTTTATATAGTCCCACTAGCATTCAGGCTAGTATTAGCAGCCCAGCTAGCTCACAGGCTAGTTCTTTCTCCGGCTCCCAGGCCAGCTATGCCTCTAGCTCTCAGGCTAGACCTCCTAGGGCTTCTGGTAATGCCCCTAGGGCCTCAGTCACTGCCCCTAGAGCACCAGTTCCTGCCCCTAGGGCCCCAGTTACTGCCCCTAGGGCCCCAGATACTGCCCCTAGGCCCCCAGTACCTGCCCCTAGGCCCCCGGTACCTGCCCCTAGGGCCCCAGTTCCTGCCCCTAGGGCCCCAGTTCCTGCCCCTAGGGTCCCAGTTCCTGCCCCTAGGGCCCCAGGAGTTGCCCCTAGGGCCCCAGTAGTTGCCCCCAGGGCTCATGTAGTTGCCCCCAGGGCAAGAGTAGTTGCCCCCAGGGCAAGAGTAGTTGCCCCTAGGTCACCAGTGAAGGCCCCTAGCCCTGTGGTCCAGGGTGGTAGTCCCCATTGTAGGGCTCCCCGTCAGAAGGTTAGGGTTCCCTTCACAAGATGGCCGACCACCACAAGAGGGCCGACCACCACAAGATGACTGACCACCACAAGATGGCCGACCTCCCCAGTTATGAGAGTGGGGAGGAAGAGGAGATGCTTGCCCTCATAAGCGGGTCCTCGCCCTCGGATATGGGGCCGCCTCTCCTCAGGATGGCCGCCTCGCCACCTTCAACACCTGCAGACTGCACACAGCCTCCGGGCAGATTGGACACAGCCTCCGGAAGACTGCACACAGCCTACGGCAGACTGCACACAGCCTCCGGCAGACTGCACACAGCCTCCAGCAGACTGCACATAGACTGCACACAGCCTCCAGAAGACTGCACACAGTCTCCAGCAGACTGCACACAGCCTCCAGCAGTTCTCTGAGCCCATCCTGGGTTTGGCGATGACACCTCTTGCGAGGAGTCCGGCCCCCCTACTTAGCCGCCGCTGGGCCTCCTAGGGCCCCTGCCTCTAGGACTCCCAGAGCCTCTGTCGCCAGAGCCTGCAGGTTTGTCGTGCGGACCCCCTGCTCAGCCGCCACTGTCCTCCGGACCCCCGTCTCAGCCGCCACTGTCCTCCGGACCCCCGTCTCAGCCGCCGCTGTCCTCCGTACCCCCGTCTCAGCTGCCGCTGTCCTCCGGACCCCCGTCTCAGCCACCGCTGTACTCCGGACCCCCGTCGCTGACGCAGCCGACCTGAACCCCGTCACTGACCATTCCGCCAGAACCCCGTCGCTAATGCCTCCGTCAGGACCCCCATCGGTGACTCCTCCGTCAGGAATCCCGTCGCTGACGCCGCTGTCCTCCGGACCCCCGACGCTCCCGGATACCCTGCCGCCAGGGCTCCCGGACACCCTGCCGCCAAGGCTCCCGGACCCCCTGCCACCAGGGACCATGGAACTGCCGCTGTCCTCCGGACCCCCGACGCTCCCGGATACCCTGCCGCCAGGGCTTCCAGACCCCCTGCCACCAGGGACCATGGAACTGCCTTGCCCCTGGCTGCCTGAACTGTCTTGCCCCTGGCCGCCCCCTGTCCCTCCTGACCCCGGGCCGCCCCCTGTCCCTCCTGACCCCGGGCCGCCCCCTATCACTCCTGACCCTGGGCCACCCCCTGTCCTTCCTGTCCCTGGGCCCTCTGTCCCCCCCTGACCCTGGGTTCTCTGTTGCCCACCTCGGTGCGGGGGGCTTTTGAGGGGGGATTATGTAACGTCCAGTCCAGGGTGGACCGGCGTAGGGACTATTATTCAGTTTATTCCCTGTGTGTCCTCCCTTGCTCCCTCGTGTGTTGTGTTTTGGCTCCCTCTTGTGTTTTTTTATGTATTGTTTTGGGTTAGGTTATTTTGTGACATCAGTGTTTTAGTCCCCAGGTGTATTGTATTAGGTATTTGGTATTTAGCCCTTGCGTCTTTGTCATTAATTAATTTCCTGTTATGTGTATTGGTTATGCTCTATTCTGTTCTGCCCCTCGTGGCAGTCTTTGGTTTGTAAGAAGTATTGTGAATAAACAATGTTTGTTTGCATTCCTTCGCGCCTGCCTCAACCATTTCGGATTCAGCTATGGATACACTTGACACTCATATAGACGCCTGTCTCAAATACAAGCCGGTGCAGTTCGGCGATTTGGGAAAATAAAAGCCTGAGCTATTATTTGAAGTTTTATGGTAATAATGTATGTGAACCTCATTCATGCTCTGTGGTGTAGTGTGAGCACCGCTATGTCTACATGGCGACAAGCTGCAGGTCAGAGCATTGTGTAGTGTGAGCAGTACAGCGATGTCTGTATTTCGGAAGTTGTTTAGTGTATTACAGGCTTAAAAGTGATTCTTAGCTTTAAGAAATTTGCTAACTTGCTTTTATACTTAATTATGAGAGTAGTTTTTGTGAATTATCAGCACTTAAAGGAGAATTCCGGGCGATTTCAAAACGTAGCTCTGTTGTTTGCATATCGGAAGTGCTGTCCGTAGCGTTAATAACTCAAACAATCTGTATTGCCAAAACCGTGTTTACATTTTGCTGCCAATAGACAACCATGACGCATTTACGGGGCAAGTTAAAAAGTGTACTTTGAGCCACTAAACATGTTCAAAATGTCATTACTAGTCCATATCGATGTGCACTGATTCCTTGTAATAAACACAGCGAGTTTGAACAAATAAGTTTGTATACATACATTAGTTTATTTCCCATTTTCCAGTGAAGTCCACACTAGACGATTGTTGAAGTCATACAATTCAATATTCTAAAACGTATTTTTTCAACAACAAAAAAACAATTCGCTGTGGTTTATATCCCCTAATAAAGTGTGTCTCTCTATGGCACAAGCTAATTTAGTTTGATTGATCTTGCTTCAATGTTAACATTTTTCAGTCATGGGTCTTTCCAACTGTGTATAAGATCAGTTTTTGAGATTTTCTAAAAGTACATTTTTTGTTTCCTAAAAGTGAAACAAAACGGCCAAAAGTTTTGCCTCTAAGGTCGTTTTCACACATAAAAGTCCGGACCAAGGTCCGAACCAACGTTCGTGTTTAATTACATTGTATACATTTGATCCCGTTCTTTTTGGTTTCACATAGTGATTTTGCTAGCGCACTAAAGAACTTTCCATGACATACCTACGGCCTGTCGTCACCACATACTTGTGTTGCTTCTCCCTTTGATTGGTGAGTAGACGGGCGTGTGTCTGATGTTGGCATGATGTTTTGTCTTTTTCCGTATGAATGAAAATGAATGAACAAATGAATGAGAAAAACCCGATTGCGTAGTATTACTACCAGCAGCATCAACGTCAGCACAAACTGCAAGCACAGAACAAACTACAAGTGCAGTACTCGTGAGAAATGCATTTGAATGATTTCGTCTGATCGAATTGAAATGAAAAATATCTAATCTCCTTTCTCCACGTAGGCCTACTTCCACGATTAAATTTGCTTTTTCTAGCATTTTTTTCTGAGTTTGTTCTTTTTCTATGGTACATAGTTGCCTAACTTCCTGTAATTGATCCGAAAGTCTGAACCATCCAAAAAGTGTTTTCATACTGCAGACGAACCGAACCATGGTTCAGTTTGGTCCGGACCGAGACCACCTTTTTGATCGGACCAAAATTTGGTCTTTTGATCCGGACCGTGGTCCCAGGCACTTTTCACACCTGCAATTTAGGTTCGGACCCAACTGAAAGGTTTGAAAGTCTGAACCAAATTAGGTATGTGTGAAAACGCCCTAAATGGCAGAGTTCTCTATTTAATCTAGAAATGCCCACACCCACCCCCCTATCAAATGGTGTGTTCTGAGCTCCCTACATCCTATGTGTCTCTCTGTCAAAAATATTTCCTGAGCTCTCTCTCTCTGGACCCAAACAAATCTCATATGTTAAGAGCATTGAGTGTCTACATGATTAATCAAAGATTTTAAGAAATGTGATTAGTTATCAACTTAAATTCTAAAAAACAAATATCCAAACCCTTTCCTCTAAAGGTTAGATTTCGCTCTGAGTTCTCCAACCCTTAAAGGTGCTATATGTAATACATGTAGTGTAATACATCAAAAAATGACGCCAATGCCTCATCAGATATTAAGGAAACATGTTAATCTGAAATACTATATATTTTCTGAAAACAATGCTAATGTCAGTATTTTTTCTTTTGGAAAAGTAAGTTCCGTGACGGAATTTATGTTTATGTTTTGGCCTGTGTGTTGTTATTAACTGCCCATTTTGACACCACGAACGGATTGCCAGGCATACCTGTAAAAACGCAAACCCAGCGCGCTACAGCCATGGAAGCAGCAAACAAACAAATGAGATCATAGAGATTTTACACAACCTAAAAAAACTCTGCATGTTTCTAAACGGTTCCATGATCATAGCCGTAGTAAAACACGGTTTGCTTGACATGATTGCGCTGATCTTGTTCGTCACGTTAGTTTCGATTCTGGGGAGGAGGGGGCGGAGGGATACAACTCAGGTATTTTGAATTTGAACTGTAGTACCCATTTTTTTACGCTGGCTGTCTGTTTTACATATAGCACCTTTAAAGGTTTCACCACAGACCTATTGTGCTGTTTGCGGGCAGGTTATAACAATTACATGAAGCCTCTTCCTATATTCAATGTTAACATTTTTTCACAGAGAGCCTGAACAAGATTGTTACAGACCACGTCAATGTTCCATTCTAAAATCATATGTCCATTCTAAAAACATATAGAAAATCTGTGTGTGGATATGTTTGTGTGTGTGAGAAATATTTGTTTCCTATTAGTTTTGTTCAAGACATATTATCAACTTACACAAAGTAACCTGTTCAACTTACCATGCAGGTTTATAATGCTTTTGCCACCATTTAGAAAAAAGAATGGTTAAAAACAAATTTAGTTTTTACAGAGCTTGATTCAATGTTTGTCTACAACCTAAAGTTTAGTGTTTTACGAGGTGTTTTCAAAAGCACAGGGGGGGTTCAGGCCTTTAGTTCAATCGGGGCATAAAACCATCTGCTTAGACATCCAAATTGAATTTGACTCTAAGTCATCTTTTTTATTAAGTAAAACCAGTAGTTGTTCATTCTCCCACAGAATTCTTCAACACTGTCAGTCTAAGCAGCTACATCATTTCAGATTTAGGTAGAGCATAAAACATTGTGTTTTGTATAGGCAAATAACATAGGTTCAACCTGAATAAGTTTGGGTAAATGTTTGAATTTGTGAAATGGGGAGTTTGAATAGTTTAATTTGTGGACACATAGGATCTAGAAATGGCAGTAAGTCCTTTTACAAAACAAATATTGAAAAATAGCCAAGCAACAGCGTGTATAATGACAAGTGTATAACAATTTATTTAAATAAATGTCCAGCTTATACCCTCTGTTCTTGATTCTATTTCAACTTTTTTGTATCTCTGTTGGAATTATAGGCTCTTTGACTTCTCTAGGGTGCAAGCAATAATCTAGGATGCAATTCAACCTAATGTCTGTCTACATTTGTTGTGTTTGGTCCCCCCCTGGTGTCCCTTCTATGTCTTGCAGGTTTTTGTTTAGATGATGTCATCCCTCTGTGTTAATTACTACCCAGTTGTATTTTATTAGTCTCCTCTGTTTTGTGTATATAGCCCTTGTGTTTCATTCCAACCCCTGTCGTTTGTTTTCCCTGTTGCGTTGCCGTGTGATGTCTGTTTTGCCCCACGAGGCAGTTTTGCTTTGACAGAGTATTTCTGTGAATAAACACTATTGTTTCATTGCATCTCCTTTGCGCCTGTCTCTGAGTTTCGTTACATTATGGGAAGGAAACGTGTCATGAAAACAATGTTTTTTAGAACATTTTAGAATGCAACAATGTTTACAACGTAGCAAATAGGTACGCATGTGTATCTCTGTTTTTTTTGCATAATTGTGTAAATTTCTGCGTGTGTGAGAATCTGTGTGTCTGTGTGTGTGTGGATATATGTTTGCAAACTCATGTGTGAGAGAGTCTGGGTGTAAAAGAGCTCTCAGTTTGCAAAAGCAAATTTAGATGTGTTTCTGTGTAACAGTGTGTTTGTTGTTTACATCTGAGTGCAGATTTGCATCTAGGTGATTGTGTGCATTGTCAAAAACTCTAAAAAGCATAGTCAATTATGAATCCAAACAGTTTTAGCCTCAAATCAAGACAACAGCAGTGATTTACAGAAGGGTCAGTTTGGATCACAAACTATGGTGATATATCATAGTTACACCGTAACACATTCAAACTGCTATGAATATTGAAATAAAATATGTTCTTACCCTTTTTCGATGGTATTTCAAAACATCAAGTTTGCAGGCTGTGACCACACAGCATCACGAATCCTATGAACCATCAAGGCATTCGTTTCTCAAATGTTCAGAATGGAAAATATTGATTTATATAGAATTAGAAATAAATAGCATTCTTACCATAGTTTATCTTGTTTTGGTCATTTCACAATACTAAATGTTGAGTATACCGCTTAAATGATGAGTCTGGTGGCTCACCAGGCTGTAAGGGCCAACGTCTTCCATACAACCCGTTTTTTATACATCTTAACCGCTTACGATCAGACAACAGTACCGTTGTAAACGTTTCATAACAGACGTTTAGCTGGCTATTTTCTGTCGCAAATGTAAGGTTCCATAATACGTGTTTAGCGCAACAAGAAGATTTATATGGAAAGTTTAAGAAAATTCAGGATTTTAAATCCGTAAGAGCTAAGGTGTTATGGTGCCTCATAGATCAATTGCACTATAGCGTTTTAAATGGATTGGCTTAAGGCAAAGTTATTTTAACAAAATGTGTGTTTTGATAAACAATCTAAATTGAAACAAATATAAGAACACAATAGATAGTCTGTTTACCCCCGATTACGGATGTAATAGAAAAATAGTTTGGTTTCAGATTAACACCAGACTTTAATTTGAAAAAGTAGGGTTTTGTTGATCAGTTGAAACATGGTATACCACAGGATGTTTCAAAGCAAACTTATTTTCACTAATTGGGTTTGTATTATAGACCTAAGATGTTTTAGCCAGCCAAGTACCAGTTCACACAGAGTGTTCACTAAGTGTTTGATACTTGTAGATTTGTGTTGCTGATACAGACTTGTAGATGAGAAACATTTTTCCACTGAAAACAAAAACAAAGAGTTTCTATGTTTATTTAGGTTAAATGTTATAATACCTTACAATAGTTCACTATATAGTGTGTAAAAAAACAGCTATGTTTTTTGTAAAAGGCTTTAGAAATGATGTTTTACTTACATTGAAAGATAAATATGACATAACATATACTGAAATACTTTGTAAAAGACTTGTGTCTTTTTCAAGGGTCTAGAAGCCCATACTCTATATTAAAAACACCTCTATCTGAAACCTTGTCCCTGGTTAGGGTATGGTGTCTCAGATCTCAGTAAAGGACCAAGATAGACATCCATGTTTTTATAACATAAAGTTTTTTTTAATTCTTTTTTGGGGAAAGGTCAGCTTCAGTATTTGACAACAGGATTGCCTTTGCTCTAAAATGTGCATAATTTCCAATCCCACTTTTTTTGTTTTATAATATTGCTTTCTATATTTTACACCCGTCCTAACATTTACTTAACCGTGACCAAAAGTTGAGACCAATTACATTGTGCCATTTTAATATTTAGCTGTAGCTTATACATTTTGTGTTATTTTTACAATATTTGCAAATCTTGTGTGTTTTACAGATCCCAGTTTCACTTGATCCACCCCTTATCCACACCCAACACCGTCCATCTATCTTTTAACCAAAGCCATATTGGGTTTCTATTTGCCATGTGAATTCCTACTGTACTGTGATGCTTCACATAATTATGAAACCTTTCTATTTTCAATGACTCCACCAATTTGGAATTAAAGATGAATATTTTTGCTAAAATAATGATCATATTATTAATTGTCTGACTACTACATTTTAAGTCTCCAAGTATTGCTATTTGTAACGTTAATTCAAAACAAATATTACAGTTATGCATTCATTCTTGTACCTGTGACCAAAAACATGCTACATAAGGACAGTACCAAAAAAGATGATCTATAGATTCTGCTTCCTCAGAGCAAAATCTGCAGAGTTGGGAAGATCGTATTCCCCACTTGTATAGATTTTTATTTATCGCCAATATTTTGTATAATAACTTGTATTGAAATATTATAATTTTTGAGTCTGGTGTTGTGTTGCGTATTAATCCAAATGCGTTATGCCACGGGATCGGAACATCAAAAATTTCTTCCCAGCTATTTTGTAGTTTATATGGAAAAGCAACCAGTTTTTTTGTTCTTGGATGGAATTGGTATATTTCTTTGTTTATCCGTATTTTCCTCATCCATGTGAGATCTTTAATACATGGTTGACAGACAAGATCAGACCTTTTCCCCCCTTGTATTTTCTTCTTCCAAGTATATGGTATTGCTGCGGTTAGTTGATTATATTTTTGAAGAGAGCATACGTCTCCATACATTTTTGTTAACTGTATGTAAGGCATCACTCCCCCGGCTTCATTTATAATGTCATTTACAAACATTATTCCTTTTTCAAACATCTTGTCAAAGTATACAGGGTTTTTATCAACTATTATATGAGAATTTAGCCACAATAATTGTTGTAAAATTTGGTTCCTATTTTCAGGTGGATTAAATTGGAATTGCAACCAACTTTTCATAGCTTGTTTGAAAAATAACAACATCTTAAAAATTATTTCCTTTTCCAATATCTGAAAATGATCAGTTGTAATTTGTAGAAATGGAAATAGGTCCTTACTGAACAATGGGTGAAATACTCTTATTAGCTTACTAGTGAACCAGTTAGGATTCAGGTATACCTTTTTTATAACTGATGCTTTTAATGAAAGATCCAATGCTTTAATATTCAATAACTTTTGACCTCCGTGTTTGTATTCATTATACAAGTATGCTCTTTTTATTTTGTCTGGCTTAACATCCCATATAAAGTTAAATATCTTTTGTTCATATAATTTAAAAAACATGTCATTGGGAGTAGGTAAAACCATAAGCAGATAGGTAAACTGTGATACAATGAGAGAGTTGATTAAGGTGATTTTACCACAAATAGATAGTAGGGCTGTGCAATTAATCAGATTTTGATCGCAATTTAAATTTCAGCTCCTAACGATCATAAAAACACTCTAATCGAGAAAAAATGATTATTTTGTACATTGCATTTTCTGATAACTCTTTTTTTGTGGTTGAATGACACAAGCGCACTTTTGTCCCTCCCGAAAAGCTAAACTTACTTAGTCGTCTATTAAAGACGCGTTTTACAGTGTAACTCCATATCCATCGTGCGGGCAGGCACAAAAAATAACACATGCCGTTGCATACTTTTAGCCAAAGATGTGTGCCCCATTAGCACAGTTGAGAACGACCGCTCTAGAATGTTGTTACTTTGGACAAGCGTTATAATTTGCCATCTCACCACTTTACCAGAGTTGCTTTGTGTGCTTTATATGAGAAATGCTGTGCAGAAGTGGCGACAAAGAGTATTGATCTATGGTCTACAGTATTTTATATATTACAGCAAGTTGATTGCAGCAGCTCCATGAGTTTACACAGTAACACAGGTACTTTGTTTGTTAGTTAGCTTATCAGCTTTGTCTATTTGAGTCTTGTTTAGGATATTTTATTTGTTTTCTTGCAGCGTTGTTTACTGAAACATTTTTCTTTAGTATTAGATTGTGCATATCAGTACCAAAGCAACAAAATTGAGCAGTTAATTACGTTCTCGTTCTTGGTTTCATTAGCACAGGTGTAGTGTAGAGCCATGTTGAACAATTATTCTACCGACTGAAGAGCCAGGCTTTGTGCTTTGTGTTACTTCTATTCAGTAGTTTGTTTGAACTGCTGTTTGCGATTCTACAGCAGAATTAATAATTAGAAAATAAGATACGTTTAGAAGTGTTAATTTATTTAATATAATAAATATAAATAACTTTTTTGCAAAAATAATTAAAAGACATTGCTGTCTAATCAAATCCAAACATTCAAACGAACTGTGTGTGCTGGTCACTCTCAACAACGTAAAAAAAATGCACCCGCTCCTGATGTCTGAATATTTTCACTGTTTTTCAAAATCAACAAATGCAAATTTCCAAAATCAATGAGTAATTGATTTAAATAATCGTGATTTCAATATTGACAAAAATCATGGTGATTATCTATCGTGATTTATCTATTTTAGCTAGATTTTTTAAATCGTTTTTTTGAATACAACTTGATCTTTCATATGGTATATGTATACCCAATATGTCTACATCCCCATAAGCCCACTTTATTGGTAATCTACAGTGTAATATAAAATCTGAATCTTTTAGAGCTCCAATACGTAATATAGTACACTTATCGTAATTAGATTTTAATCCAGATATATTTGAAAAGGTTCCAAGATCCTTTAGGAGGCTATTTAGTGATTCCAACTGTGGTTGCAAAAGAAAACATGAGTCATCAGGATACATAGATACCTTTGTTTGTAAGCCATGGATTTCCAGGCCCTTAATGTTGTTGTTAGTTCTGATTTTATTGGCTAACATTTCAATTGCAACAGTAAAAAGGTAAGCCGACAATGGACAGCCCTGCTTAACTCCTCTTGACAGATTGAAATCTTGCGAGATATAGCCATTATTTATAATCTTGCGAGATATAGCCATTATTTATAATTTTTTATAATTTCATAGTAATCTAGGGTTACTATACATAATTTTAACCCATTTTATAAGAGAGTCTCCAAAATTGTAATATTCCAAACAGTTTTATATAAAGTCTAATCGAACTTTATCAAAGGCTTTTTCAAAATCAGCTATGAAAACTAGGCCCGATAGTCCTGATTTTGTCCTGTTTATAGTGTTCTATTGTTTCTAAAACTTGTCTTATGTTGTCTCCAATGTAACGTCCATGCATAAAGCCTGTCTGATTAGGATTCATAATATCCGATAAAACATTCTTAATTCTAAGAGGTATACATTTGGCTAATATTGAGATCAGGCCTTCTTGTTGTGTGTCTGACAATCTACCGTTTACATACGAATGATTAAAACATGCTAATAATGGACCTCTTAATATGTCAAAAAACGTTTGGTATACCTCTACTGGGATGCCATCCAGTCCGGGAGTTTTTCCATGTTTAAATGTTTTGATAGCTTCAAGCATTTCCTCTTCAATAATTAGTCCTTCGCATGAGTCTCTTTACATAGTTGTTAGTTTTAAGTTATTATCAGGGAAAAAACTCATACAATTAATATCTGTTAAAGGTACTGGAGAACATCTGTTTGAAGTATTTTAGTTCCTGCTCCAGTATTTCATTTGGCGAGTCATAAGTGGATCCTTCATTAGTGACTAATTTCAATACGTTCATCTTGGTGGCATTCCTATGTTGAAGATTTAAGAAAAGGGATGTGCATTTTTCTCCATATTCCATCCAACTTGCTTTATTTTTGTAATAAATTATGTTTGATCTTTCTTGTATGATTTCCTCCATTTCTTTTTGTTTATCCTCCAACATAATCTGAAACTCCATATTATAGCTGTTACTGTTGTCAATCTTAACTATTATGTCTGCAATTTCTTTGGATAGTATGGACTCTTTTAATATGAATTGCCTTTTTTTCAAGGAGGAGTACTGAATTGTATGGCCTCTAAAAGCACATTTAACCTGTTCATCCCCAAGCGTTTTTTCTGGTTTTGAAAGAAATAAAACATGCCCAAATCTAATGAAGTATATCTCCAAAACTACAAGGGCTATAAACATACCCTTGGTATCAAAATGAAGGAAACACATGTGAGTTTTATCCTGAAGTGAAAGTATTAATGTGGGTACTAGTGTGTCAGAGTGAATAAAAGTAGAACACAGAATAAATTTATGGAAATTTCAATTCCGCCTAGAAATAAAACAGTTACATAGATAATAATATATGAAGGCCATGGATCAGCAGCTCTAAAACAGTTTAGAAACATACTTCTATGTCTGGTGAGTACATGTGTGAAATTTGATGTCATTAGTGTGAAGCAAAAAAAAGTTATAATGGTTTTAGTTGAAGGAGTCCTAGGCGGCCTTTGAAATTTGGACATTTGGGCACCATCAGTGCCATTTGACTTTTATCAGGTACCAGAGAGCAACATTTATTTCATTTCACTAAAATATCACTATATGTCTACATTCCATCAACAGACATCTAATTTGACTTGGTTTTAAATTTTTACTCAGACCTCTATGTTCCCATGGAAATAAACCATTCTATGGTAAAGTTTGACTCCAAAAAGGGCAGATTTATTGAAAAGATAACAACAATTTAAAAACAAAAAATGTAAACATCTTAAAACTATATACATATATGGTGACCTTCAGTGATTT
>JACXGM010018840.1:0-18773 GCA_016801145.1 Umbra pygmaea | reverse complement strand
ACACACACACACACACACACACACACACACACACACACACACACACACACACACACACAGCATCACTGGCAAGCTAATTAATTGGAAATGACTGGACTTCTGTTGTTACGCATATGCAATGATGGATTCTGTGTGATTTGGGTGGAAGGTTCCCTACGTTTTTATAAAATGAGGTTTATCAGAATCATCCATTAAAGAAATGAATCGACAGATTAATCGATTATCAAAATGATTGTTAGTTTCAGCCATTATGTCAAAAACTAGCCTTTTCCCTCATGAAATGTCCCTGCTTTACTCTACCAGCGATTCTCTCCTTGATAGTAAAGCCTTCACAGATACCACATCTCACTGGATAATTTAACATGAAGACAGAGACTCCAATCATCTTTTGAGGGAAGCTAATAGGACCTAGCTCTTCACATGGGATTTGGGGAACACCACATATATCACACTGTCCTCATCTCTTGATCTGGAGATACAATAGGACACAATAGCAGGTACAACAAATGGCTAAAGATGCATTTTTTACCTGACTTTAGGGGCCCAGGGAAGACCTTTGGGCAAAGATGCCTTCTCCGTAGGAGGTCGGAGAGGGGGAGGCGGGGGCGGCGGCTGGATGATTACGTCACGGTCCAGGGGGTCCACCTCTCCCTCCATGCTGCCGTCGCCGTCCTCGCTGTCCTCCTCCTCGTCGCGAGCGTCGTCGTCGTTCTTAAAGGGGTCGCGCTCATTGTAAGTGTCCAGGCTGTCCTGCTTCACCAGCGGCTGGAATCCAGAACAACCAGTGGGGGGCGGGGCATGAGAAAGGCCATCCCCCTCTCACACGCCCACAGGGTTAAACCCTGGCTCTCCGCTTCAACCGCAGGCAGCACCAAGGTCACAAACCGTTACAGAAAGTCTCACTAAAAACCTGAGCAATGTTCAGGAACGACACCGTACCCAGTTGTTAAAACATTCAAAACTTCCAACCATACCGATCAGAAAAAACAAAACCACAAATCTCAAACCACCGTTTCAATAAATTACGGAAGCATCGTCAAGGCATCAAGCATCAGGCATGGTTGCGGGGTGGGGGGGGTTGCATTTAATAGTAGCGTGACGTCAGTGCAATGTAAAGGATGGTGCGGTGTGGGCGGAGGTAGTAACTAGTCGGCCATGTGGCGGTGAGGAAAGCAACGGACACAGCAGCGTGACCAACACAAAGTAATGTGAATCATATCCCATGAAGAACAAGCCATTCAGCTATGCGGCGGGAAGTAAGCCGCGGGTAGCCGCCGTCTCTGGCCAGGTGGCCAGGTGGAGATGGAAGGCCGGAGCAATGCCACGGTCGTGTCTGCAGTGGCCTCTGTAAACCACCCCGCTCTCTGTGGAGCCAACAATACAGCCGAGTCACAGTGAAGGAGGAGTAAAGAAGGAGGACAAGCAGGAGAGGGACAGAAAAGAGGGAGAAAATAGCAGGAAGTGGAGGTGTAGAGGGTGCAAGAACCAGCCCAAGGCACACTAAATGCAGAAGAGAGAAAGTGAGTAGAACCTGCTTCTTGGCAAAGGGACTGTCTCCTTCCAAGCTATCAACAAAGGCACTCTGTAAGGACACAGGAAGATTGGGTGGGGGTTGAGAGCCAGATGCAGTCAGAGCACTAGTCTATAGGAAGCACAGCTAGGATTAATAGGACCAACTGGAAGGAAGGAAGCCTTCATTTTCAAAGGAAGCATCGTCCAGAGCAGTGTTACTGGTGAGCTTCCTTATTCACATTCTGTCTTTGCTATGGAAGCCAGGCTAAGCTGTCAACGCTCGTTAAGACGCGCCATCCCCCTTCTGTGATTTGTTAGACTCACTGTTAGAATGTGCGGATTGTCAGGTGTAAGTCTAACGCGGGTGCGTGTATGTGTGATACGCACCCTCCGGCTGCGTCGTCCTCTCTTGGCCTGCTGTTGCTGCTCTATGAGCTCCATGGCCGAGGCGGGAGGCGAGGCGGCTCTCATGCTGCGGACCACCTTGATGCTGTCCTCAGGCAGTGGGGGCAGGCTCAGCCTCTCCCGGCCTCGGACCTTCATCTCCTGTAGCTCCTCGAAGCCCCCCATGGTGAACTGGAACATGAATACAAATAAAAATAACGCTGTTATAACGTTAGCTTTGTTTGTAATGGGAAGTAACATACTGTTTGCAGCTAGTACATTACAGTTTAAAAATGTGTTTCTGGTTATAATTGGGCCTACCAACTTACAGATATTTCATCCATAGAATAAATAAAGTTTGCTGTTTACTTACGCATTTATTGCCATCGACAAGGTAGATATATTTAGAGAAAAAGAAATGACTAGCCTATAGAGTGTATTTGGTAAATATATCACATCCTTTGTATCGATGGGTCTGCATATTCACCCAACTCACCCGTAGTCACTAGGCTCCCATTCGTCTGAACAATGCTACACCAAATTAAAGAATTTGAGGTTCTATAAGATCAGGTTTGTGCTCCAACCTTATTCTGCATGCTCCACTCCACCTGTGCCACACTTCGCCTCTGGTCTCTTTAAATTATTCACAAAGTCATCAAAAACCCCTGCTTCTTTTGCTTCAGAGATTTGATATTGTACAAAAAATGGAAATGCTTTCTGTGACACTGCTTGATTATTTTAGTTCAGAGCAATTTTCAAATCTTTATTTTTCCACCATCACAATGCCAATGTCCTATAGTCATTGTGTGTGTGTGCGCGCGTGTGCGCGCGCGCGTGTGTGCGCGCGTGTGTGTGCGTAGTGGGTTACTCACTAGTATGGTCTTCCACAGCAAAAGCAGCACCTTCTTCATGGGGAAGTGTGGAGCGCTCATACTGCAGAACTTTGTCACCATGGTGAACAGCAGCAGAGCGAACGGTTCACCGTTATACTGAGGAGAACCTGAGGTCAGAGCAGACGTTCAACAGCCAGCAACTACAGTACACAACTGGAAAATACACATTTCATGAACACAGATTAATTCACACATACACCATATGGCCAAAAGTCTGTAGACACCTGACCATCACACCCATATGAGCTTGTTGGACAACGCATTCCAAAACAATGGACATTCATTTGTAGATGAATTTCCTTGCGAGGCTTGGAATAATTTCCTCACTTCTCTGAATTTTCCTTGACTTACCACACTTCCCACTGCTACTATTCACGCAAAATATAGTTAAACTCATACACACGGTCTCACACACTCGCTCCCACACTAACAGACTAACCCAGTTCAGTCTTAAATGCTTCTCTGGCCTTCCGCCACTCTGGCATGTCATCTTCCGTCTGCAGACGGATGGTCTCCACCATCAAGTACATGATGCTCAACAAGACCCTAGATAAAGACACAAGAGGTCAAAAAACATTTCGAACAAACTTTGGATGTGGAGGTCAAGACAAACTACTATTCAATACAAATCGCTATCCACTCCAATAAGCAGATTGCGTGTTTGTACCTCATACATTTCAATATACACTTAACAAGCTAATGCATCGGCATCAAACACCGTGTGGTGATTAGAAAATGTAGCCCTCCTGAATGAATGGCATAATACTGATGAAAAACAAGAAACAATGGCCTCTTTTTCCCCAGTTATTAAGACGTGGTATTTGGTTTCCCACTCTAAGAGCGTACAAATGCTAATGGACGCACGCTTTGTGCTGTGTAGACACGAGGTGAAGATGGAGTTCATGCTACTGGTGTTTCTGAAGAGGCCAATTAAATTATCCCTCTATTAAGGTCAGTAAAGGATTCTTTATGTTTGTTGACGGATAAATTGTTTTACTGATGGGTTGTGGGGCTGCTTTTTAGAAAATAAACATTACAGAGGAGGACAGAGACTCACCGGAGTTCTGTGCTGTCCGCCAGAGAAATGGCCGGCTTCCTCACTGCGCTGCTGCAAGCTTGGCTGTTACTGCGGAGGGGAACACTAAGAGTTCAGCACGCACACAAGCCCTATAACAGCACAACATGCTACAATGCTCACTAACAAACAGGGCCAGGTGGGTCATGGGGGTTAGGGTAGCATTCGATCCCTATAAAAAAAAAATCGAACACAGTGTAATCATATTCCGCCCAACTGAGAAGGAACATCAGTTTAGTTTCAGTAATCAAGGCTAAACAGCTAAGCCCCCCTGCATTTGCTCCATGGGATATCAGGCGCTATGATGTAACAGGGGGGCACTTGCTAGGCTTGGTCTAAGTGATTGGATCTTGGAGGCAGGTAGGGGCAGACGGGAGCATGCAGATCGAAGCACGGAAGGCTCCGCCGCCCAGGCGTCTAATGTTTTGAAGTGTGAATCAGAGGCAGAGATCTTTTCACCATCTGCTCTCTCCTCACTCCATCTATTCCAAACACACATTCAAAGAGTTGACAGGTGGCTCATGGCCTATACGGAGGGATGGGGAAGTGTTAGGGTAGGAAAACTGTTGCGTATATGGCTGCTGGGGAATATACGCAACAGGGGACCTACACAAAAAATTTGGAAAGTCGTCCTAATCACCCCCCCCCCCCCCCACCCCCAAACACACACACGCGTTTCACGTTCAATAGAACTGAAAATTCCCTTTTGGTTTATGACTTAACATATTACTTTGAATATTAAAACAAATGCAAAATGGCATGGGCAAAAACATTGTGACCTTTAAACTAACCTTTTGTTGCACTGCCTTTGGAGACAATAACTGTAATCAAGCGCTGTCTGTACCCATACAGAGATCTAATATATGGCCATACATATGGAAAATCTTAACATATATTTGAAAGTATATGACCATACATTTTGATTACAAAATTTGAATTACAAATTGTGGAAATATACACTCACCTAAAGGATTATTAGGAACACCATACTAATACTGTGTTTGACCCCCTTTCACCTTCAGTACCGCCTTAATTCTACGTGGCATTGATTCAACAAGGTGCTGAAAGCATTCTTTAGAAATGTTGGCCCATATTGATAGGATAGCATCTTGCAGTTGATGGAGATTTGTGGGATGCACATCCAGGCACAAAGCTCCCGTTCCACCACATCCCAAAGATGCTCTATTGGGTTGAGATCTGGTGACTGTGGGTGGCATTTTAGTACAGTGAACGCATTGTCATGTTCAAGAAACCAATTTGAAATGATTCAAGCTTTGTGACATGGTGTATTATCCTGCTGGAAGTAGCCATCAGAGGATGGGTACATGGTGGCCATAAAGGGATGGACATGGTCAGAAACAATGCTCAGGTAGGCCGTGGCATTTAAACGATGCCCAATTGGCACTAAGGGGCCTAAAGTGTGCCAAGAAAAAATCCTGCACACCATTACACCACCACCACCAGCCTGCACACAGGTAACAAGGCATGATGGATCCATGTTTTCATTCTGTTTAGGCCAAATTCTGACTCTACCATCTGAATGTCTCAACAGAAATTGAGACTCATCAGACCAGGCAACATTTTTCCAGTCTTCAACTGTCCAATTTTGGTGAGCTCCTGCAAATTGTAGCCTCTTTTTACTATTTGTAGTGGAGATAAGTGGTACCCGGTGGGGTCTTCTGCTAGTCTAGCCCATCCACCACAACGTTGTGCGTGTTGTGGCTTCACAAATGCTTTGCTGCATACCTCGGTTGTAACGAGGGTTTATTTCAGTCAAAGTTGCTCTTCTATCAGCTTGAAGCAGTTAGCCCATTCTCCTCTGACCTCTAGCATCAACAAGGCTTTTTCGCCCACAGGACTGCCGCATACTGGATGTTTTTCCCTTTTCACACCATTTTTTGTAAACCCTAGAAATGGTTGTGCGTGAAAATCCCAGTAACTGAGCAGATTGTGAAATACTTAGACCGGTCCGTCTGGCACCAACAACCATGCCACGCTCAAAATGGCTTAAATCACCTTTCTTTCCCATTCTGACATTCAGTTCGGAGTTCAGGAGATTGTCTTGACCAGGACCACACCCCTAAATGCATTGAAGCAACTGAAATGTGATTGGTTGAGTAGATAATTGCATTAATGAGAAATTGACCAGGTATTCCTAATAATCCTTTAGGTGAGTGTATGTAATGGTGTTTCCACTGTCCAAAAGACATTCTTCCAGAAGAATTGTGGCTTGTTCAGATGCATTTTGGCAAACTCCAGTCAGGCTTTTCGTGTTTCTCTTTTAGTGGAATCTAACAGCAAAAGCAACAGTTCCACAGCAAACCAGACATGCATGTGTAAATGACAAAATACATTTAACTTTTATATCCAAATCAGGTAACGTGTAGGAATTAGAGCACTTTATATGTGGTCCCCCCAATTTTAGGGGCTGAAAGGTAATTGGAAAAACAAACAATTATAAATTCAATTGGTAGTTTTAATTAGTGATGTGGGATACCACGTAATTCCTATTCGATCCGATACCAAGTAATACCCAGGCTGGTATTGCCGATACCAATAGTTTTTACGTATTGTATTTGTAGTGTGATGTGACAACTAGTTTAAAGTAAAAAGTAGGCTGTAGGCGTACCAATTCAAAATTACAGCTGCATAATGACAGTACAATTACAACTACTCTCATATTATTTAATTATAAAGAAAATCTCAGAGACTTGTACAGAAAAACAGGATGAAAATTAAAACTAAGTCTCTCAGAGACTAACTTTCCCACAGTCAGTGATAGCAAGATAGTCGCTTTATCTCCCTGTACCTGGACAACTTATGCTGCTGCAGGGTCTTCGTAGCTGTAAGTTAAAGAAGGGCTGCTACAGCAGCCGGCTCCGTCACAGAGCCACAGTGCACACAACACAGTGCACACATAACTGACCGGAAAAGTAGTTCCTTACCCTAACCGGATATAATTAGACTTTTCTGGTGACAACAAGTTACTTATGATAACTTAAACAACCACTCCAAATTACTGAGTTTAAATATCGATCTTTTTACATGAGAATCGATACTAGAGCAGGAGACGTTGGTATCAAAAATATCGATACTTTAGTATCAATACGCACATCACTAGTTTAAATACTGGTTGCAAATCCTTTGCAAATCCCCTGTGATGCTCTGAAAGGCTTTTCCTGCAGCTGGCTTCAGTTCCTCCTTGTTCTTAGAGCATTTTGCTCAGCAAGTGAAATGCATGCTTAATTGGAATCTGGTCAGGTGATTGTTTTGGCCATTGCAGGTTAATCCACTTTGTCTTAAAGTATTGGGTTGCTTTCACAGCATGGTTCCGGTCATTGTCCATCTGCACTGTTCAGCGCTGTTCAATGAGTTTTGCAGCATTTGACTGAATCATAGTAGATATTAGTCCTAAACACTTCAGAACTCAACTTGCTGTTTTTTCAGCAGTCAGATCATCAATAAAGACAAGGAAACTATTGGCAGCCATACAGGCCCATGCCCCAACACTACTTCAACCATGATGAGGTGTAATGCTTTGACAAATTTTCCTCCCTTCTCAATACTCCTCTTTTCTCATCATTCTGGTACAAGTTCATCTTTTTCTCATCTGTCCATAGAACATTGTTCCAGAATTTTTATTAATGTTTTTAGCAAACTAATCTGGTCTTCCTAATTTTAAAGCTTACCACTGGTTTACATCTTGTAGTAAACCCTCGATTTACTCTGGTGAAGTCTTCTCTTGATGATTTTAACACAGACATGCCTTTATCCTGGAAGGTGTTCATGATCTGGCCAACTGTTGTGAAGGGGTTTGTCTTCATTAGAGAAATAATAATTTTATGAATTTATCAAATAGTTGATTTAGTCAAACCTAATGTTCTTGCTATCTCTCTGACTGTTGTGATTTTTCTGTCTAATGATGGCTTGCTTCACTTGCAGTCACTGCTTTTTGGACTTCATAATGTCAGTATAAAGCAACAGATTCCAAATGCAGATGCCACACATGAAATCAAATCTAGGACTTTTATCTGCTTACTTCTAAAAGAACTGAAAGAATGACACACACAGCCATGGAATAGCTGAGCAGCCTATTGTCCAATTACTTTTGAGTCCATAAATGTGGAGAAACACAAACACAGCTCTAATTCCTACAATGTTCAGGGATATATAAAGTATACAGTTTGCACTTTAAGCTCATTCATTATTTAATGTCAACACCAATATGCTGTTTTAGGAATAATAATAGTCAATGTCCAAATATTTATGGACCTATCTGTATGTTTGCACAGTACACTATAGACAATATAGTGAAAAGTATGTGGACCTCTAACAATGGTAAAGAACATAATAGTCTGTGGTGGTTTTCAGGGTTTGAGCTAGGCCTCTTCAGTTCTAGTGAATAGTCATTTTAATACTACAGGATACGAAGACATTTCAGACAATTGTGTGCAATTTTGTGTGGACCAACAGTTTGTGGAAGGCTCTTACCTGTTCCAGGATGACTGTGCCCCTGTGCACAAAGTGTGGTCCATAAAGACATGGTTTGACAAGTTTGGTAAGGAGGAACTTAAATGGCCTTTGGGATTAATTGGAACGGCGATTGTTGAGTTAGGCCTGACTTCACAAATGTTCGTTAGGCTGAACTGGCACAAAATCCTTCCCTGAAAAGTGCTGGCTGTTGTAGCTTCAAAGGTGGGAAAACTCCATTTTAATTCCCATGGGTTTGGAATGGAATGTCCAACAAGCTCATATGGGTGATGGTCAGGTGTCCACATACATTTGACCATATCGTGAACATATGGTGTGTTGGTGTTTTTCCTCCACGCTTGCCAGGGTCACTAAGAAACCTTCAGCGGGAGTAAGCCTGGCTTGGCTGTCACTCATTACAGAAGAGCCAGGGGACCCCAGAAGCCTTCAGTGGGAGTAAGCCTGGCTTGGCTGTCACTCATTACAGAAAAGCCAGGGGATTCCAGAAATACCCACGGACAGGCGAGCTAGAGCAGAATGTCTGCTGTCCACACACTAACCTGGTCCCACCAGCAGCACAATTATAAATAGATGTTCAGTGGCTTCTTTCTACTACCCAGGAGCGAAGACCTCCCCGTATGTGCCTTAGCTGCGTCCCCTAACGGCCATCCGCAGACAGTTATTCCACCTAGCCAATCTGCTACATCCAGTGCTATCTCTGAACCACTCTATGGCTGTCTGTTCAAATCTGTTACTGGGCATCCAAATTGCTCCTGGTAGTCCACATCTGACTGAACAGAGCTGTGCCATAAACATAATGTAATACCTCGAACTCCTGCAAACCTCAGCTCTCCAATCTGGAAGAACACTACAGAACCATCTCATCTACTGTACCTTAGAGGACTCACAGGAAGAAATGCAGGCCAAACTACTTGCTTCCATGTTTGATAGGAATAAATAAAACATTCTGTTAATGTTCCGTTAGCACAATAGATTAGGGCCTGGTTATCATAATTTACTTATTGTTTTGTATAAACTACTTGTAAAACATTTCTGTAAATTATTGCATGTTGTGTTAATACAGATTGGATTCTTTCCCTTTACTGTAACTCCTGCTTGTCACAATTATTCTCAGGGGAAATAACTTGTCTGAAGGAATACTACAGTAGCGCTGGTTCAAGGATGAAGGGCTAACCACTTAGAGGTGAAAAACCTACCCATGGGGAAAGATTTGATGGTTAAACTGTAATTATTAGACACCTTTCGCAGTTGTGAAGGCATGAAAAGCATTGAAGCACAGTGATAGCAAGATGTTGTGAGATGGTGGTGATGTTTGTATAATGTGTGGTCTTACTCCATTTCCATGTTGAGCAGGTCCAGCAAAGCGCTAAAGATGCCCATGTCGTACAGCAGGAACACGTTGTGGCGAGACCAGCGAATCACATCAGTGTCTGAGTCGCACTCGTCAAACACCCCTGGAGAACGCCGCGCGGCAGAGAGACACACAGGCTTCAACAGATGCTCACCCTCCAAGGACCCGGCATAAATACTGTACACAGTCTGTTTCGAAATGAAATGTGTCATTCATGGAAATCAGCCAAAATACACTACTAGCACCAACATGCATTAGCTTGTAGTGAAAATTCTGTGAGTATAGTTACCCTGTGCCAGGTAGAGGATGGCCCTGGCAACCTTTAACCTCTTGTCCCGGTTTGTGACCTCCAGAGCATCTAGCAGCCTCATCACATAGGCCCTCTGCTCCTCCAAGCTCAGCGTGATCCACCTTCTCCCCCGCGCTGCCCAGAGAAGTATGGTAACCAGAGTCATGTGACTGTGTGTATGTGACCATGTGACTGTCAATGTGTGTCTCACATTGCCCCTCTCAGTCCTATTGCCTGTTTAAAAGGCACGATACTGTATTTCGAATTCAGCCTTGACAACCAAACTACTTTCTTTAAAATATCCAGTTACAAACACTTGATTTTTTATTTATTTATATTTTAATATACAAAAAACATTTTATATGGGAGCAGCTGTTTATTAAAACTGGACACGATTTTGAATGGCTGGTCACAGTGTCAGAATACGGCTGTTGGTGACAGTTTTGCTGCATACAGATAAGGCAGATTTCAATTTGGCGTGACGGTAAGAGAGGCAGGGACTTTAGAGCAGTTTGGCAAGGCGCGTGTTTGTACGCGTGTCACCTTCTGTCAAAACCTCCTGCTGTAAGTTTGAGATTCCAGCGGGACATCCAACACACCAATATACACATAGAAGACACACATCTCTCACTGTGCGTAAACACAAAAGCATGCTAACATTTTAGAGGGTATGCAAACAACCATTGTGTGGAAAGGGAGCCAAAAAGCGGCTCGGCACACCCCCTGCTTTAGAAATACACACACTGTGACTAATGACAGGCCAGCAGCACTGGGTGGAAAGACAAAAGTGACAGCGCCATTGAAGACCGTAAAAGTACCATGGCTCCTGAAGTCATCATGAAAGTAGTCCCGGTTAAGGGTGAACTCTGGCTCCTCTGTGTAGCTGTAGAGCTCTGTGAAAATACAGAAGCCACAGGACTCAGGATGACGTACACTACTGTACAGAAAAAGTTTAACAGAGATTAACTCATGAAATACATCATATGCTAAATTCATAAAACCCTGTACAAGTCGTAGAGTGCGACGCTTGCAATTTCAGATTTGCAGGTTAAATTCAAGCACATGAAATACATACACAGGTGACTCATAATTTGGATGAGATCTGTTTAAACAAATTATTTGATGTAGTACCATTTGTTAAATATTTATTTTTGGCTGCCATTTTTTGTTTCTTCTTCCTGAAAAGTATTTTTATAACATTAAGGACAATGTTAACTAATCCCCGTTCTGGGAGATTTTGCAAGTCAAATCCCAACTGTCTGGCTAGCCTGAGGAAGAGTAACTACCAAGCCAATGTACTAGTCTGTTTGTCTAAGCTAATGTCTCAGTGGGACTAGCTAGTTAAACAAAGTAGCAAAATTTACCAAGGGAAGATCTTCCATTTAATTCACACCATCATTTACCCCCTCTGTAGCTGTACTCTAATAATCAACGCTGAACATTTAAAAAATAAAAAACAATATACTAAGTTGCACCACAGTGTTGGAAACACTGTATTTTTGGAATGTAAAAGTACAACTTTATTATACCATCTGAAACGTAAATGTAAAATATTCTACTACTGTACTGTCCTACTATGGTACCATACTATACTATTACATGGTTCCATAGCATACTGTTACAGTGACTAACAGCTGTTTGTTTACAGAACATTGGAAGATAGAACATATCTGTTGAGGAAATGTAGTAGCAGGAGCTATCACCAATCCTAGTCCTGGAAAGCTACTGTATATGTGCAAAGGGTGTTGTTGTTTGACCCAAAGCCTGTTTAGGGTGCTGCAGCTGCCCAAGTCTATGCATTGTGACTGCTGGGAAATGTTTAAGTCACAATTAGAAACGCTGTTAGTACATACTCACACAACAATATAAGGACAACATAAAATGGACAGAAACCTACACAAAGTTGGAATTCTGTATTAGGTGAATTTTTTGGTGGTTACTGGTTAGCGTAATAATTGCATGATTGCGATACAAAAAACATGGATTTACAGTTCATGAATTTAAAGTATCAGACTATACCTGAGAGTTCAGCAGTCAGGCTGTCTGTATCCCCATACTCAAACTCCAGGTTAGGGGACTCCATGGAGCTCTGGAAACACAGAACAATACTCAGGTCCCAGAAGAACAGCAGAGGGAATATGCGGTGCGCACGCGGTTCACATGCAGCACACACACACACACACATCCCCCCCTTAAAAATCCAAGAGAAACCTAGCTTGGTTTGGGATAATCACCTCACTCTTCAGCTCCTCTTCATTTACAGTGAAATGTGTAACGATTAGCTATGTAAATCCAGGAGACCGTCAGAGTAAAACCAGCGCAGCAGTCAACATGCGCTTCATCTGTAAGTGGAGTAATGGCTAGATCAAGTAAAAGGTATTTCACTCCAACCTGCCGAAGTTCACGGCATGACCTCTGGGCTTTTTACAATCAGGATACTATAGCACAGTATACACACACACACACACACATTTGTTTTCTTATTCTTATCAGGCCCTGAGACCTAACCCTGATATTGAAATACATGTTCTCTATTCCCATACCTAATGAGGATCATATTCTTGGCCAGCAACTGTCAGTGTCATTTAGTTTCCTACCGATTACAGTGAGTTATTGCAGAACACAAAAACAGTATAGATTACAGTGAGTTATATCCGTTATGATACAGAACCCAGAAGGAATTGACTCCAGTGGACAGAGATCCAAGGGTGCTTTTCAATGTCTCATCAGCAATGAGGTGACAAAATAAGTACAGATCACAACGAGCTGACTGTCAGCACTGCCAAAAATAGCCCAACATCTCCACTTCACTGGAACGTCAAGCCTCAGAGAACTAAAACAACCACAATCAGATAAGGTCAACAGTAGTTTAGCCTAATGACTTGTCAATCCCAAATGTATGGATAGAAATTACCTGTCCCAGAGGGCGTCTCATGCCTTCTCTGAAGGTTACAAAAACAAACTAAAACACTAAGACACTTTGTACCTCACTGTGCCACCCACATTCTTGTCCATCGCTATGCATCCGGAACATACACTTTTGACAGGACTGAGAATGACACAAAGACATAGCTGCATGCACGTACATTAAACAAGGGCACAGTGTTTTACGGGATGGCTGTCTGGCCCAGATGGCTCCAGAGAAAGAGTCACAGCAGCTTGGTTTGTTCTCCGTCTGACAGGGAGATGGCTCCCAGAGGATAAGTGGAAGCACCAGGGGCAAACAGTCTAGCAGTGTGACATGGAGAACGATCAATAAGATATTTCGGTGTACAGAGAATGTTGAACAGTCAATGTCTGATTTGCTACAGCAAAATATACAATGTACCTCATCAATTTCAGAGGATCCGCCTAGATCTATTTCAGTCTTCATAATATAGTGTATGGCAGTATTCTTTCCAGCCAAGCGCCATCAACACAAGCACTACATTCCGCATCATATTTCACAGTAGTTGAAACAGGCCATGCCAGTCTAGTTACTGTCACCAATGTCACAGTGGTGACAGATAAACATCAGTCTGGATGATGAGTGTTTATCAAACTCAACTCCAACCACATTAGGTTTTACACTCACAATTTCCCAAATGGTATAAATCCTAGCAGTTTACTGAGGGAATGAAGAGGCAAGAAGGATGTTTAAATGAAATCTTTTGGTTGTCATTTCTTTCATGAGAGCTTTTCAAATGGTTTCTGAATCAGGGCATTCGATGCCTCTCAATCCCCTACCCATGAGCATCCAGTATTCTGTTAACACCCCCCCTGCCTTCAACACTGATAAGGCAAACACTGAGCATAGACTCGTATTATGGTCAGTGTGTGTGTGTAATCACCTCAAAATTACTCCGGTACAGCACTGTGGCAAAAACTCTCATATCAGAATATTAGAAATATCCTGCGCCTAAAGCCAGCTAAACCACAAGCCGATGCAATAACCAAAAACACAAAACCAAATCAGGAAGCACCTGGACAAAGAAAGATATTGAAGTGGGAGGATGAGATCTCATACCAGACTTTAAACAGAATAAACTGTTTAGTGTTCATTTCTTGCATCTCATGTTGTACAGCACAGCATTACCATTTAGCAAATACTTAATAATATTAATAATAATAATAATAATTAAATAAAGTATTTACATCAATTCCATATTTTCTCCCCTCACAATTAGTCTTGTCCAATTTTTTCCTACTAACCCTGCCATGTTGACAGTTCCACAACCCCCCCTTGACAGATGCAGGATGGTTCGAACTGTTTATCCAAAACGGAAGCCTTTAGTCAGATCATGCACAGGATGATTAAGTTCACCAGCTATACTTCCGTGATTGAACATACAGGCGCCTGATTTGCACACAAGGAGTTGCTGGAAAGCGGCGTGGCAGGACAGATAATCTGAGTTCTAACCCAAATCCTGGGCAGCGCTACGCCAATTTGCGCTGCCTTCTGCTTTAGGTCCGGGGAATGTCGGAGAAGCCAGAGTCAGGCTCGAACCACTGACTATCTTGATGTAGCTTGTCCTGCAAGGCAGCAACACGAACACCCTTAACAAATATATATTTTTTGCGCAAATATAACACAGTTTCTGTCAAGGTGAAGTGATTGTGACTAAAACTATTTCTCAAGGTCAAACCTGAAAATTGATTTCATGTAGAAAATCTTCATGCCTCCATACTCTTTAATATTTGTATAAAAAAATTGCTTACCATACAATGGTACAAGTACATGGAATATATTCTAATTGTTGTCATTGCACTAAAACATAAGGGTTCTTTCCATAGTGTTCTCAATCACATTAACTGACCTCTGTTGCTGTGAAAACTACATTTGATGTATCTGGGTGGTTTAGTACATCATCCAAAGCATAATTGACAGATTAAAGAGATCCTGAATATTATCCATTACCATCTACCAATCATGAGGCATGTTGCAATTTTTCCATAATTAATAAGTTCAGAAGCAAAAATATAAAGTTCCCTTTATTTTAAAGATACTTTGTAAAATGTCAAATAACAGAGCTTCATTGTAAAGGGTTGAAACAATGTTTTCCAAGCTTCTTTACCAACACAAAAACATTCTGTAACATGCACCTGTGGAGCGGTCGCTAAGACACCAACAGCTTACAGACGGTAGGCAATTAAGGTCAGTTATGAAAACTGAGGACACTAAAGAGACCTTTCTACTGAAAAAGAAATATCCCCAGGGTCCCTGCTCATTTGCGTGAATGTGCCTTAGGCATGCTGCAAGAAGACATGCAGATGTGGCCAGGGCAATAAATTGCTATGTCCAGACTGTGAGATGCCTAAGGCCTTGTCCATACATACACAGGTATTTTTGTAAACAGTTTTTTTATTTCGTTTAAAATAAATAAATAAATAAATATATATACACATATTGTCCAAACAAGCACAGTTTTTAAAAAAATCATGTAAAAACACCTGATCAAAAATCACACAAAAACGCCTGATCAAGCGCTGTCAAAAGCATGCCAAACCAACTGGTGGTGATATAACCCTAACCGTAAACCCATATTGGCCAATCAGAAGCTAATGGCAGCAAGTGTCTCAGCATCTGTGACCGAACTTTCTAAAAAACTTCACCCTGGCCGGAATTAAAAAAAGCTTGTTTTCAGTGACCTGACACAGCGAAACATGTGGATGAACGGTCAAACCGCATAAAATAAAAACGGTGGTTTTGAAAAAAAACGTGTTCATGTGTATGGGGCATCTGAACATCACACCTGCAGGACAGGTACATAATTGTAACAACTGCCCGAGTTACACAAGGAACGCACAATCCCTCCATCAGTGCTCAGACTGTCCAATATAAGCTGAGAAAGGCTGAACTGAAGGCTTATAAGCATGTTTAAAGGCAGGTCCTCACCAGACATCACCGGCAACAACGTCACCTATGGGCAAAATCCCACCTTCGCTGGACCAGACAAGAATGGCTAAAACTGCTCTCCACTGACGAGTCACGGTTTGTCTCACCAGTGGTGATGATTGAACTCACATTTATAATTGAAGGAATGAGCGTTACAAAGCAGCCTTTACTCTGGAGTGGGATCGATTTGGAGGTGGACGGTCCGTCATGGACTGGGGGGGGGGGGGGGTGTCACAGCATCATGAGCCAGTGCTTGTTGTCATTGTAGCCAATTGCAATGCTGTGATTAACAAGGAATACATCCTCCTTCCTCATGTGGTACCCACCCTGTAGGCTCATCCTGAATGACCCTCCAGCATGACAATGCCACCAGCCATACTGCTCGTTCTGTGTGACTTCCTGCAAGACAGTGTTCTGCCGTGGCCAGCGAAGAGCCCCATTTAGCTGTTAGATTTAAGGACAAGGGCCATTCCCCCCAGAAATGTCCAGGAACTTGCAGGTGCATTTATGGAAGAGTGGGGTAACATCTCACAGCAAGAACTGGCCAATCTGGTGCAGTACATGAGGAGTTGCACTGCAGTAAATAATGCACCTGGTGGCCACACCAGATACTAACTGTTATTTTTGACCCCCTTTGTTCAGGGAAAAATTACTCAATTTTTCTTAGTCACACATCTGTGGAACTTGTTCAGTTTATGTCTTAGTTGTTAAACCTTTTTATGTTCATATAAATATTTACACATGTTAAGTTTGCTGAAAATGACAGCAGCTGAATTTAGTAATTAAATTCCAAGTTTGAAAGCAAGGGGTTTTGATGAGGCACGAATCGGCACACTTTAATGTGCCATTATTTAACCAGGCAAGTTCTCTAAGAACCAATTCTAATTCACAGCAATGATCTGGGTGCAATTAGGGTTAAATGTTTTGTTCACAAACAAAATTATGAAGGCTTCACCTTGGCAGTCAGGGGGATTCAAACCAGTGACCTAATTGACCCCAATCAGATGCCCTAACCACTAGGCCACCTGTCTGTTCACACATGACATGGTATAACATTTTCAGGGAACATACTTGGCTCCATAGCGACACGTTTGCAATGACTACAAGTCTTCAACTAATATTACCAGACAATGGTATCTTTACTGGTAATGCTCTGCTAATCCTACACTACAGACATCTTTAATTACAGTTTTTTTAGGGGCATTTTTGCCATTAATCTTGTCTTCAAGTGAAACTCATTCTCAGTGTGGTTCAAGTCATGACTAAATTCAAGAATATTCCACTTTCCTTACCCTGAAAAACTACTTCATTGCTGGAGTACAGAGCAACAAAATGTGTATCACTGTCCAAATACTTATGCCACCTTACATGAGTTATTAGGCCAAATATGGCTCACAAAAAAACTTAAGCTTGCCTAAAGAAAGGGAATTAATTAAAATGGAAATGTAATATAAAGTTTAAGGTAGAATTATATTTTCAGTCTGACATAACATATTTTGTTGATTAATCACAAATTAATTAAACCCAATGAAATACCAATTTTTGATGCATGAAGACATAATCATATGTATGAATAAAACAAATGGATATCACAAGCAAAATTACAACAAAAATACCACATAAGCAGTTTATCAGGTAAACAACATTTTATATAGTTCAAATAACGAGGTGGGGAGTCTGTTCTTTTAATGTCTATTCTGCTCAACAAATCCAATCCAGGATACAGCTGCTGAGATTTTACTGAGTAGATGTAATATCCACCAGCAGTACATTTCTCTTAGTGATAAACAACCTATTCTGGATCTGGGTTGGAGTATGAAGGAATGTATCAAAAATGCATTTGATTTAGTTTCATTTTTAATGGCTGAATGAATTAGTTATTGGTTTGTCTTTGGAAAAACAATATGGTGTATTCTAGTAGTATTTAGGCATAATGTAAAGCATTTTACATAAATGCAATAGAGAGCAAGATAACTGGATAGGTATTAAACCTATTAGGGCTATAATCAAACTAGCAATTACATATTATATATTCAAAGGGCAACTGCACCTAAAAACCTAATGTATATATATATTTTGTCCCGACAAAAAAATGCAATTTAAACAATATTGAATCAAACACTGACAGACCTACTTAGGCTGCTAGAGTATGTGACCAACACCAATGGTGTACATAACCCTATTTGCTCGTCTATATTCACAAGCCGCAGCAACACTCTTGACCACAAAACGTCCTGGAAATTGAGTCACATTATCACCCTACCTGCATTTGCCACGTTCAGGATCAACCATAGACCGCGTTAACCGTATTTATAGCAGCCACTTGCGCTGTCACCAAAATAACAACTCGGGCTAGATGCTTTCAAAAGCAGATATATAGCAAGGGCATAAACCTCCCCAGCAACAACCAAGCACACGGACACACACCCCTGACTTAATGATTAGCTGCAAACTGGCTTTACCTCCCAATCCTTCAGCTGATTCTTGAATGCATCTCTCCCATTCGGCAGAGGCCTTTGTTTGTTGCAGTTACTGTTAATATTATTAATGATAGGTACCTCCATTTCGTCTGCCTGCATCTGCATGTGTGGGTCTGTTCTGTTCACTTTCTCCGCAGCAGCATTCCCAGTAAGGTTCGTAGCGGTTAAAGCTCGAGCATGGCACATATTTCAGTATTCCAAGTTCAGAATATCCGTCCCCGTTGATGTAATTAGCCTTTCGCCGAGCCCCGCCCCCCTTAGTTATTGTTGCTACGCCCGACAAACAAATGGTCAAACACCCGACCAGTGCAACAGATTGCCATAACGGAAAAGGTATACCGTGCGTGTCAGTTACCTTTTTAGGAGCATTAACTCTGCGATATCCTCAAGATCGAGGCAAAAGGGGTTACAGTATGCAGTGGA